>JAABLK010000341.1:0-32954 GCA_012295415.1 Phytophthora chlamydospora
GCCCGCGGACCCGCGCGCTGGCGAGCCTCGGCCCGCGTCTCGGTCAGGCCCTTGAGCTCCAGCAGCAGTCCGTCGCAGCCCGTGAGCAGCTGCGACGTCTTAGCCGTGATGCTCTTGTTGTACGTCTTGCCGGCGTCCAGCGACTCGCGCACCAGCTTCGCCACCAGCTCCACGGCCGGGTTCAGGTCCACGTCCTGCCAGGCTGCGTGCTCCAGCTGCTCGTCCTCCGAGTCCTCGTGGTCGCTCACGCCCTCGCACGGCTCGGCCGGCGTCTTGGCGGCCGCGTCTCGGCAGATGAAGTCCATCTTCATGGCGCTCATGGCCGTAACCTCCCCCGCTGGCAGAAAGTGACTGGCCCTTGGCTAATACCTTCACAGCATTGAGCGGAGCGCCTCCCTTTTGGCCCTGCCAGAAGCCGGTTTCTACCGGTTTCAAAGCTTTGTGGTACCGACTGATGCCTGCTGCGACCGATCATTCAAGGGATACAAACCGGTAATATATTCCATAAACCGGTTTTAAGTTGAGTGACTCGATGGGCATTTCAAGATGGCGACCACACTTGAGCCGCTGGCTGAGCTGGCTGGTCATAGCGACCGCGCGTGGCACGTGTCCTGGCGCTTCGACGGCAAGCTGCTGGCGTCCTGCAGCGGCGACAAAACCATCCGCCTGTGGGCGGCCAATAGCAGCGGCGCCTGGGAGTGCGTGGGCATCCTAGAGGACGCGCAGGGTCGCACCATCCGAGCCTGCGAGTGGTGCGTCCTGGCCTGATCGGCAGTGCAGATGTATATAATGGCAAGACTGATGTATGTATGTGGATGCAATGGCAGGTCGCCTGACGGTCGCTACTTGGCTTCCGTGAGCTTCGACGGCACCACGGTCATCTGGGAGAAGCAGGGCAGCTCGTACGAGGTCATCTCGAGCCTCGAGGGACACGAAAGCGAGGTCAAGAGCGTGGCCTGGAGTCCGTCGGGTGCCTACCTGGCCACCTGCAGCCGTGATAAGAGCGTCTGGATCTGGGAGGCCGACGCCGACACGGACTTCGAGTGCATCTCGGTGCTGCACGGCCACTCGCAGGACGTCAAATTCGTGGCCTGGCACCCGACCGAGGAGCTGCTGCTGTCCGCCAGCTATGACGACACGGTGCGCGTCTGGGCCGAGAACGATGACGATTGGTACTGCAAGGAAACGCTCACGGGCCACACGTCCACGGTCTGGGGCGTCGCGCTGAGTCCGCAGGGCTCGCGCATGGCGTCTGTCTCGGACGACAACAGCGTGATCGTCTGGCAGTACGACCCCAACAGCAAGGAGGTGGATGAGGACGGAAGGTACGCTGTCAGTAGGCAATGTTCACGTTGTGTACGTCTCACTAACACTCTGACTCTTCATTTTGCAGCTCGAAGCAGTGGAAGCAGGCGTTCACGGTCGCGGACTGCCACGAGCGCACCATCTTCAGTGTGGACTGGTCCATGCAGGGCGACTTCCTCGTCACGGGCGCGGCCGACAACGGCATCCGAGTGTTCCAGGGTCGCCCAGCAGGAGACGTGTCCTCGTTGGACCTGACAGTCTTCCAAAAAGAGGCTCACGCGAGCGACATCAACTGTGTGCGGTGGAGCCCGCAGCTTCAGGAGGAAGGCGGCAAGAAGTCCTTACTGATCGCCTCAGCCAGTGACGACGCCGTCGTTCGCATCTGGAAATTCAACTTCCCGTAGATCATCGCCAACGGTGGCTACGCCAGCCGTTCACTACCCATATATGCTTCGTTCGCCGTTGCCATCGAGCATGTTTTCACCAATTGGCAATTAATAACGTCACATGCTCATCTACTGTTTTACCTTCAAAATGTACTGAGATGAAAGTCGATTCAGCCAATCAGACACCGTTGTAGCCGGCACAGCAAGGACCGAGCCATTAGCTGCGGTTAGTTGGTTGAAATAGTCAATTCAAGTCTGCTGTGTTCTCAGATTCCGACAAGTGATGGCAACGTCGACTTCGGACGCGCCTGCGGAACTGCAGAACGAGCCGCGTTGGTCCAGCATTCGCTACGCGCCGCATCCGCGTCCTGCGCAGTGGACACGTGCAACGGATGAGAAGCTGGTGCGGCTGGTAACGCAGTCCACGGCCAGCGGGGAGCGGTTCCCGGTCGGTGTCAATTGTGCGTACAGCTCGGAGTTTGCAACTTTATTGAGGGTTCCACTGCGAGAAGCAGTGCATATTGTAGCTAGTTGTAGCGCCAACGTGTTTGTGGTTCTAACGCGCCTCTTGCTGTTGAAATTGGATGAATATTGACAGGGCTGGAGGTCTCGCGAGTGGTAAGACGCTCGCCCGTGGACTGCGTCAAGCGGTACGCCTTCCTGCACGACGCGCGCGAGCGCTACGACGCTCAGTCGGAAGAGCAGCAAGTGGAGGTCAAGACAGAAGAAGAAGAAGAGGAGGCTGATGGGCTGGAGGAGCAGCTGGAGGGCGCGCTGCTCGATAGCGAGGACGAGTTCCTGAACGAGCAGCTCAGCGGCTTTGCAACGCCCGTGGCCTCGCCCAAGGCGCAGTCACTGGGCGCGTCAGGGGAGTTTGTGAGGAGCGAGCCGACGTCTCCCGGATCGCCACCGCCGTTTGCGGTGGCTCGACCAACTGCGAGGCAGGCGGGGACAGCTGCGGGGAGTCCGTTTCGATGGGAGAGCCTGGTGAACGACCCGAATTACACGGCGCCGGTACTCAACTCCCCGCCAAGCCTGCGTCATAAGCAAAGCTTCCAGGGTCGCTTCGGGCTGGAGGATGACGAAGCGAAGGTGGCGTCCTCAGCGTCGTCACCAAGACTGTCACCGAGAGGACCGATGTCGCCCAACCAGGTAACTTGCTCCGCATCAAGCTGCGTGGATGTGTATCTTGCCACTAACATTCTCTCTGCTGGGCTCAGATTGGTGAAATGGGAGCCGACCCGAACTACTCAGCTTCTGTTCTTACGCACGCCTTCAAAGGCTTGAAACTGGGGGCAATGCCGCTCGGGTCGCCGCCGTTGGGCTCGCCTCTGATCGGTTCTCCACGTCTAAGCAGGAAGATCTCCAACTCGGGTGAGTGTAGTGCTGGCATCAAGCTTGATTGACGAGGTTAGAGGTTTCTGATCGAGTGTGGTTGTGTGTCTTTCTTCGCAGAGTATCCGTTCTTGAAGGAAGAAGACATGTCTGCCCGTCAGTCCGCTGCGAGCAGCGCTAGCAGCAGCTTCCGCGAGGCGCGAGCCACCGCGCCGTTCTTGAATGACGCTTACGGTGCGGCTGATTCGACGGCGGGAGATCTCCAGCGTCAGATGAACGCACACCTTATGCGCATGTCCGCGATGTCCACCATGTCATCTTTCCACGGCGACAATCCCTTCTCGGGGTCCGTGACGCAGTCGGCGCTAGAGGACGCCTTCCTGGACATGGCGGGCTCGCGCTTGGACGCTTCCAATGTGCTGCTGAGCAGCCGCATGTCGGCAGCACCTGGTGCTCAGTCACAACTGCGCCTCGAGCAGATCCAAGCGCTTGAGCGGGACCGTCAGCGCTCCGACAAGCCCACGGAGTGAGCAAGGATGGTCAAGTATTTATCCTTTTTTGATGAGCAAACGCCAGTGATGAAGTCGTAAAGAGCGCAAGTAAAACGAAATGCCTTTCAATACTTGGAAGTACGTTTTGTCTCTTCATATCCATGCAGAGCGCTGCAGTTCAAAGGCAAAAGGCAACAAGTGCACTCCAAACACTTTTTGAGTAAAGAGCGAGAGCGGGGAAGAAGGCAGCGCAGATCGTTCAGCCGTCTTTGGCCCCCGGCGCTCGCTCGTCTGGTCCACATTGGGCCGATCGATCTATGCCTTGGCGTCGTGCGTGGTCTGCGGGAGCGCCTCCTGCGCGACCTTGCGCTTCTTGGCGGCCTCGCCCTCTTTGAACTTGGCGTAGCCGTAGAGAATACCTCCGACCATTCCGAACGTCACGTAGATGGCCGTGTCGGGCTTGAGCGGCTCGCCGAGCAGCATGACGCCGATGAAAGTCGTGGGGATCTTGTTGAGGCCGCCCACCGTGGCGTACGTGGTAGCGGACGTGACGGAGACGCACCAGAACGAAGCCAAGTTGAGACCCACACCCATCACGCCGCTGATGAAGAGCAGGACCGTGAAGTTGAAGTTGCTGAGCAGCGGGTTGCTCCAGACTGTGAAGGCCTCGCCGTTGAGCACGAGCGGCGGCGCCAGCAGCGGCAGCGAGATGAGGTTGTTGTAGAAGGCCATGCCGAACTTGGAGATCTTGAGCGACGAGCGCGACGTGGCGTAGCGCATGTACAGCACGTAGCCGGCCGTGGCCGCGCAGTTGAGGAACATCCAGAAGTAGCCCGAGAGCGTCGAGGGCGTGGCGTGGCCGCCCACGTCGCTGTACGAGGACATGACGGCACCCATGAGCATGACGCCCAGACTGACCAGCACCAGGGGGCCCACACGCTCGCCGAAGAAGCGCCACTCGCCGAAGACGATGATGATGTTGGTCACGTTCTTGAAGACCGTGACGATGTGGATGGGCAGCCCCGCCGTGGCCTGCATGCCCGTGTACAGCATGGCCACGAAGAAGAAGGTGACGGGCGCCCACTTGCGCGCGATCTTGGAGTCGTACGGGTCGTACGAGATGATCTTCTGCATCTTAGCCAGCTCCAGCACCAGCACGGCCACGCCGGCCTGCACAGCCACCACGAAGAACTTCTCGTCGAAGCCGAAGTACTTCTTGCCCAGCAGGTAGCGGTTGGTGAGCACCATCACGTTGGACATGAGGCTGTACACGAGGCACGACGCGATGGACAGCACCAGCGACCCGGCCACGTGGCCCTTGGCAGGAGGCATCGTCGGAGGAAGAGCAGGAGGAGGGGGTCTTAGTGCTGCGGGGCCGAAGAGACTCTGGCTCACTATGGGGGGATACGGCTGGAGTCTGTCGATGGGACGAAACGGTTGGGATTTGGTGTGCACCACGTAAATGGATACCTTTTCGGATCGAAAGGACGCAATCTCCAAGCGGAAATGATGCAGCAGATGAACTTCGCGGCGAGTCCGTCGTGGTCTAGCGACGGCAGCTCACCGAGACGCGTGACCTTCGCGAAGCAAGCGCAGAGACGGCAGATTCCGCAAGCTGCTGTGAATTCGACAGAGGAACCGCGACGCCAACAGCCGCAGAAGCCGCCGAGACGTGCAGCCGCGAAGCCGAGACGACCCAGATGGGACGCCGACGTCAGTCACGGCACGACGCTGTTCGACTCGTCGATAAAGAGGTCGCTGCTGTTCCAGCCGCGCGCGGGTGACCGCAGGAACGAGGAGCAGGCCGAGAGGAAGGATGTTGCGCCGAAGAAAGTTGCACCTTTGGTCAGCAGCAAGAGAAAGAAGGCTGCTACACGAACACCCGTGCGGTATCGGTCCGGTCCGTCAAGTGTGTACGCGCAGCCAAGGCAGAACGTGATGCATTGGCCGCAGCGCAGAGCGAAGGACTTTGTGCGCCAAAATATCGAGCACTTGACTGGAAGACCGGTAGACCCACGTGGCAGGCCGAGACCGGGAACTCGAGAGAGCGTGTTTGAGCGCTTGTCGGCATCTCGAGTGAGCAAGGCGCTGCTACGGTCACGCTTTTTTTCAGGTCAAGGGGAAAGCGAGCGCAGCTCCGCTCCAGCCAGGTCGCCCAGTGTGTCATCGTTGTCGCCTCCTCGACCAGCACGAGCGCCCTCGCCTGAGCTCACTATCGACACACCAGCACCACAAACGCAAGCCTCACCTCATGCAGCCACGCCATCGCCTGGAGCACGACGGCCGGACATCGGATGGCCATCACCGTACTCATCCCCACAACGGTCTCAGCAGTCGTTCTACTCTCGACCATCTCCAGCTCCTCGTTCCAACTCGACAAATCGTAGCAGCGGCGGCGGATCGCGCAGTCGGCGTTACGATAATTATCCAGCGCGAGTGTTCGGGGTTCTGGATCGGGACAACGAACAGCGCATTGGTGTCAGCCAAATCCTACAGGGGCTTCGCTTGTTGGGGCTTCCAGCAACGCACAACCAGGTAAGCAGCCTCGCCGACGAGAATGTTCCTTTTGTATGCTTACATGTTGTGTCTCGCACTCTGTAGATTTCCGACTACGTGTACCTCATCCACGAAGGCCAGCACAACAGCATCGACCTGGAAGAATGGGAAATCCTGGTAGGCACACTGGATGCAGCCTCCCGTCCGTCGAGTCACTCCCCACGTAGCAACGGATATTCCGGTCCAGGCAGTACTGTGCCGTCTCGCTCGCCATCTGGGCGCTTGCCGAACAGCTCCACGCCTCCCTCAAACTCACCTCTTCCAAAAAGCAATCATTCGAAGTCCCAGTCGCCCAAAGGGATGAATTCCACACGTGCTGCACCTACCCGAAGAAGCACTGCATCACATGACGAAGAAGAACGGTACTCGACCACTATCCGGCGAGAAGCGATTGTGTCAGCGGAACGTCAGCATATTCCAGACGACGACCCCTACCTTGAGGAGATCCAGGTAATGTTCAAACCCCACATTGTGGTAATGCTACTATTCAACGAGCTGATATACGCTCTTCCATGATGCCAGAATCGAATCGAGGGGATGTTCGAGAGAGCCCAAGCAACGGCAGCACTGCAATGGGCCCCTGAATCGGGAAATAATCAGTTTGAGAACGATCCTGACCACTCCCGGTCGGATCGCATTTTACAACGCGCTGCTACGGTGGTGTACAGTCTCCGGGTAAGGCGTTCAAAGTTTGTGTAGGAAAGAAGGGTGGTGTCTGACTGCCCCTGTGCTTTGGTGGTGACCCCAATCGACGAGTACAGGCCTCGTTGTTCCCTCTTGTGCATCAAGCCGAAGCTACTCTCCGAGAAATTCAACAACGACACGGCTCAAAGTTGTCTCTTTTCCTACCTCCGAGTGACATGGCTGCTATCGCACAAAACTCGGATGTGCTCGCTTCCGCCATTTTGGACGACATCTTGCTGGTAAGGAAAAGCGTATGAGCGAGTTTGAGTTTGAGTAGTTGGCTGCTGCTCTAACTCTATTAATTTCTTGTTCGCCGTGAAGGACACAGTCCAGTTACTAAATGACGAAGACAAGCAGCAGTCTCGACGTCAATTAGAGGGTCATCACGCTGATCAGCTCGAGGACATTCTAGCTCGAGTTCAGGAGATCGAACGAGTGGAGGACAGCATGATCCACCAGGGCCTCGCGTTGGGCTACGACACTCCAGGAGCCAAATGCGACCTCCCGAAAGCCACCGCGAGGCATCACGATATTGGTCAAGCATCGGGACAGCTGGCTCGACACGAAAGTGCAAGTGCAAACGTCCCAAGCCTAAAGCTTCCACTCGAAGTGGTGCTGAATGTCAACCTTCCAGAAAGTACAGCAGCTCAAGACTTGGCAGCGGTTGACAACACAACTTACGACGGAGAGCTTCGCCTTCCAAACGACTTTGAGCTCTCTTCGCAGCAAGCACGTTTTGCAGACAGCCCAGTGAGGACGTCAGTCCTGCAAGGTAAACGACTTCAGTCCATCGAGAGGAGACGACACAAGTTCCAGCACCACCGACGGCTCGTGGAAGCGTCTCTCGCTGATACGGGAATGGCGCAGCATGCAGTCATTGAAATGTACGTGCTACTCATGATCTCCCGAACGGTGAAACGCGCAATGTTGACTTACATGTTGCTGTATGTTGTGAGTAGACTGGAAGAAATGCTCTTGGACGACTTGGTGGAGCAGACGGCGGCAGAACTGAACGAAACGGTTCTGGCAATGTCCGACACTTTGCTCACCAATCTGCTATGAGCGCCAGCAATCAAGTTAACACTCGTGTGGATTCATTCGAGCGAAGTGTAGTTTGCACTGTTCCTATCGCTGAAATGACCTTCTGTCGCTGTTCGGTTCTCACAGGAATTTCCTGCCATCGCACTTCATCTTCGTACGTATTCTGGATCCGACGATCGCTAACGATCAATTCGTCCACCATGTCTTCAACACATTGGAGTACTTCTCGTGTCACTTTCTGGTCAAACGCGGTGTCTTTCGCCAGCCTGGTATGGACATCTTCCACTATGAAGGCTTCACGCATATCATCCTGGTGATGGAAATGCTGATTACCAAGTCTCGTGGAACTTCTGCGTTGTTTGACCTTGATCAGGTATCGCCGAGCGAACATTTGTAAGGTGCAGCGTGCTTCTGCTCGGATCAACGTGCGCACACGGTGACATTCGAAGATGAAAATACCACGATCCGCAAGTTGTAGCATCGGTAAATCGTCAGGTTCTGGCAAAATTTGCCATTCCCAAGCGCACGCCATGGGGGTTAGACAACCATGACCAGCCAAAGCTTCGATCAGCAACGAAGCAGCACGGTCGTGTAGGTGTGCTTTACTCAGATTCGGTAAGACTTTCTTGATCCATTTGGCCATCGTTAGCTCGAACCAGTACCAAAGTCCTCCAGCTCTACTTCTTGAGCTTCGCCTTGCACGCTTTCGGTACAAATTTCGTTCGAGAAAAGCATGACAAACTCCTTCTTGTTGCATCACATCAAGGATGTCAGAAGTCTCTTGGCTTGGAGTCAGGAAGTGGAAGCTAAAAGTTCTGTATCCCAAAGAGTTGCGGCACCAAACGATTAGTTTTCAATAAGCACCAGCACAGCGCCGAAGCTCCGACGTAGGCGTACCCATCGTTCCCAAGCATGCTTGTTAGCTCTTTTCGCTCCGATATGCGCAAATGTTCTCCCGTGATTCGCTTGGCCACCTCGTCAAATGCTTGCATAGATATTCCACCTAGTTGACTCGGATGCAATCGACGCAGCTCTTCCTGAATGCTCAGACGTCGACACGTAGCAAAAGCATGGAGGCGATGTAGCAATGATGCAAGGGATCCTTGCCATTCGTGCGAGGCATCCAGTAGCTGCGGGGTAGAAGACGTTAACATCAAACCATTGCGGTGGCTGACAGTGTGATCTTCATGCAACAGTGACTTTGCTCCAGCACTGGCCTTGCTACTTGAAGTAGAAGTTACCGACGTAACGTACAGCGACTCGAGATACTGCATCGTGAACATGCGAGCCTTCTTCGTTTCGTTGAAAGCGCGCAAGTTCTTTTCGCGTTGAATCCGATCGATCTCCTGGAGGATTGAGTTGATCTCCTCGGCAATATCCTCCGGACAAGCTTTCAAAGCGTATTTCAGCTGTCGAGTTGCCTCCACAAAGTCCTGCAGGCGAGCGGTTGCAACTCCAAGGTTGTATCGCGCTTTCCAGCTGGACGAATCGAGTCGTAAGCTGTTTCGATAAGCCTTTGCAGCTTCTTCGAGGTGGTCAAACGCGAGGTAGATGGATCCCGAGTCGAGATACATCGTCGCAAGGTTGCAGCCTCGTGGGTCGAGACAAATGATCTCCAGCAGCAAATACAAGGCAGCCACCACCTTCACACGATCGCCAGACTCGATTAGTTTGTGTGCTTCCCGCAACGCCGAACGCCACGTTTTCGCTGTGACTTTCTTCTCCTGGAAGCGGGTTGCGTAGCGATGCTCTTCCAGTGTTTTCAGCTTAAACGTTTTGCCAGCAGTGGTGGCTCCATCTTCTGAGATGACATCCTTCGCGATAGCAGATAGGTAGTGTGCTCGCTTGTGCTCAAAGCCCTCGAATCGAGCGGTGGATTGAGTAGTGGAGTACTTAGAGGAAGCCACGGAGCGTGACGTTCTGACCGAGACAACGGAGCACGTTCCGTCGTCCGCAGCGGACAAGGCATGAATCTGGTCGTGTGGGGCTCTGAAATTCAAAGTATCAGTGCCAAACTCCTCAAACACCACGAAAGAGCTGGACAGAAATTCGCACAACTCGATGCAGAGCTTCCAACCGGAAGTAAATTCGCTGAATCGGATCTGGACCTGCTCGATTTCATCTCTGGCATCGAGCTGTCTTGACAGAGAGCGCAAGTGTTTAGCCTCTCTTCAAACTACTTTGGTTTTACGTTAACGAACGAACCTGCTTGGCGAAGCGATGCAGCAGAGCGCTGCCACTCACGATCGACTGCAGCAGTTGTAGTAATGTGTACTGGTCAGGACAAACAAAGAGAAGCAACAGTGAGATGGCAGCTACACGAAGTCTACCAGGAAAAGCAGGACTGCAACATGCCAGCTGATCGATCGGAAGTGGTGTCGAACTCCGCACGCCGACAGCGCGCAGTATTCGCACAACAAGCACCTTCAGCAGTGCAGTTCCTGTCAGTAGGAATCACACACTTGATCAGCGGATCCGATAACGTGACCCCCCTTTGCCAGTCGCGCCGAACGTACTTGTGACCAGCACCCGGTGGTGCAGCGTCGGCTGCAGGCTCCAGATCTCCCACAGACTCGTAAGCGCGACAGCCACCGCCTTGCTCTGCTAATATCGAGCAAATGCACGTAAATTAGCCAACAGACTTCAGCTTTGGACCCGGGAGGTTGGGTCGGGCTCACATCGCGGCAGTGGAAGACGCCACAGAGCGCGTTATCCAGGCGGGCAATAGGATCTAGCCAAGTGCACGCATGAAAAGTTTGACTGGATATTCCGCAAGGTATATAGCAAGCCAACCCGGCCCCGACGCACCGACAAAAGGGAAGCACGCAGCCATGGCCACCTTCGCGCAGAGTGTCGCTTGGTGACGTACAGTTTGAAGTGCTCTATTTAGATCTCAAGGCGCATTACGAGCACAATACGCAACACTTACATTAGTATGGGAGGGCAGACCTCTCGTGATACTTTCAAAGCCGCGCCATTTACCACTCCCATTGAGTGACCAGCTGACGCTGCGCTTCGCTCGCGATTTACAGATTGTACGTTCTACCCAGAGTAGTGCTCGTCTTGCTGAGGACCTCGTCGCTGGGCCCGCCTCCGCAAATACCGCACGGGTTCGCTTTGGCTTCGCTCCTCGCCTCCGTTGGTCATTTTACGACTTTTTGTGTTAGATGTCGCCCCTCCTTTTGCGGTGTTGGTCACATTATAACCTGTGAAAGTTATATTTCCTGAGGACGCACCGAGGCAGAGATGACCGTGGGACTGGCAAAAAAAAAAAGCTGCCCTCTTGTTGTCGAGACGAGACGACGACGAAGATACTGAACCTCTCTCCAGCCACGTCAGACTCGTGCTGCTCCAAGCCATCCGGTCATTCTCCAAGCCAGCCGGTCATTCTCCAAGCCATCCGGTCAGCTCAGAACTGACAACCAGCCGCGCCTCACACCGTCTTCATCCTCACTCCTCGACTTTCTCGCAAGTAGTCAGGCCGTCACCACATCAAGTACCATGAACGACGACGAGCGCAAGGCGCTGGCCGAGGCGCGCGGCCGCGTGGCCAACCTGCGCGCCATGTTCAACAAGGGCGCCGTCTCCAACGCCGAGCCGCCGGCCTGGAAGCGTCGCGCGCCGCCGCCGCCCATCAAACTCACTGAGGACAAGCCACAAGCGCAGGAACTGAAGCCCAAGACTGAAGACACAGTGGCCAACGACGTGCTGCGCCCCGAGCGTGAGCGTCGAGAGGCCGAGCGTAAAGCGCAGGAGGAGGCCAAGCTGTCCCAAGCTGCCGTCAAGAGCTCCGAGACGCTGGTGGACGCCGCCATGCAAGAACGCAAGCTCCGCGATGAGCAGGAGCGTCGTAACGCTCAGGAAGCACGCGACGCCATGGCCAAGCAGTCATCGTACGAGCTGGAGCACGACCGCGCGTACCATCACTCTGTGAAGCAGAAGGAGATGGAGAAGGAGGCTGAGCAGAAGGCCAAGGAGTCGCTCGGTCAGTTCACGAGCGACGGCAAGAGCTTCGAGGCTGAGAAACGGGAGCAGTTGAAGAAACTGGAGGAGATCGAGCGTCAGAAGGAGCAGGACACGAAGAACCTCCACGCTACGACAACGTATTCAACGGAGTACGACCACTCGTACAACCACCATGTGAAGCAGCGTGAGAACACGACCAAGGCCGAGCTGGACGCGCAGAAGTCGCTCCGGAACTTCGCTGGAGGCAAAACGTACTTCGAAGAGCAGCTCGAGGAGAAGAAACGTCTGCAGGAGCTTGAGAAACAGAAAGAGCAGAGCGCCAAGGAGGCCAAGAGCAACTACTCGTCGCCCGACTTTGACCACGCCTACGTGCACGCCAAGGAGGTGGCCCAGGCGGAGAAGGAGGCCGAGGAAAAGGCCAAAGCCGCGCTCTTGAAGTACGACCAGCATGATGTCTCACACGAGTACGTCATGAAGAACGGCTTCATGGTGCCCAAGCATGCTGGCGGTGGCACTGGCATCCCGAATGGTACGTGGCTGAATTTACAATTGGTGTTGGTAGCACTGCACTAATCGAACTTGTGGTATCCTATAGCCAAGCGCTACCCGTTCACAGACCCAGCTGCGCGAATCAAGAAGCCCAGCCCCCAGGCTATGAAGGCCCTCGCCAGGTTCCAAGAACAGCTCGGTGCGTCTTGCTTGAATCAGCCATCGCAGCGTATCCTCAGCAGTACTAATGCATATATGTATGGAAAACTATCTGTCTTGCAGCGGAGCGTAAGGCGTCTGATGCGTCATCCGGCAAGGCGTCCGATGAGTCATCCCGCAAGACATCGTGGGAGTCCAACCGCAAAATGTCCATCGAGTCGGTCGAGTCCATGGAGTCTGTGCGCAAGCAGTCCCTTGATGGTACGTGCAATCTGCCCCCCCCCTGCTATTTGCTGTACCAAGAGACACTCAAATTCGATCATGTTTTTATTTATTTATGCAGAAGTTGATATTGAACAGATCAAGGCCTCTGTCGACGAAGCCAAGCTCGACGTCAGATCCGCCGCGCAGAAGTTTGCTGAGATGGATCGTAAAGCTGGTGCGAGCCATTTGCCTATGCCTATTCCGCAACATCCATAAACTCTTTGCTTGTTGAAATACTGAGGCGAACTAATGCCGTTTTGTTGCTTGCAGCTGAATTGGCCAAGCAGAGCAAGAAACCTATGACGTTCAATGGCGTAGCGTACAAGAACAGTGGGCGGGCGTTCCGCACGAAGGATCAAGAGCGGAAGGAGGCCAAGCGCAAAAACGACATGGCGGTACGGATTCAGTCCCGCGTGCGCGGAGTCAAGGCTCGCGAAGCCTACACTGAAAAGCTTTCAGCCGCGGAGCGAATTGCCATTCGCATTCAAACAGAATTCCGAAGACGCCAAGCCCAGAGAAAACTTGAGCACCTTCGCCAACAACTTCAGCGCGAAGAGGCTTGCGCTGTGGTAATCCAGAAGATCGTGCGTGGTCGATCCCAACGGAATCGCTATCAGACCGAAGTCACAGTCAGGAGAGCTGCGGCGATTCTACTGCAGTCGCTCGTGCGCACCAAGCAAGCCCAGGCCGCGTATGCGAAACAAATCAAGGCAGCTCACGATATCCAAGAGTTTACAGCACGCGTAATTGCAAGCCGACACGCGAGGAATGAGGTCGCTCAACTAAGACGGGAGCGAGATGCAGCAACAACAATTCAGTCCGCGTTCCGTGCCCAAGCAGCACAATCGTTGGCTCAAGTTCGACTAGACTCCATTATCCGCCTTCAGTGCGCTTGGCGCCAGTCAACCGCACGGAAAACACTCTCACGCTTGAAAGCAGAGGCTGAGATTGATGCGTATGCCAGAGAAGAACTGGAGCAGTCGATGGCCGTCAAGATCCAGAGCCACTGGCGCGGTTCCGTCGCTCGTGCGGAGGTGTCGACGCTGCGCGCTGAGGTTTCGGAGGCTGAAGCTGCCAAGGCCGCTGAGGAGGAGGCTGCGACCGCCGCCGCTGCTGCCGCCGAGGAGCAGGCCCGTCTGGAGCAAGCTGCTCGTCAGGACGAGCTCGCTCGCGAAGAGGAGGCCGCGCGTCAGGCGGAGGCCGAGAGCAGCATGGCTGTCAAGATCCAGAGCCACTGGCGCGGTTCCGTCGCTCGTGCGGAGGTGTCGACGCTGCGCGCTGAGGTTTCGGAGGCTGAAGCTGCCAAGGCCGCTGAGGAGGAGGCTGCGACCGCCGCCGCTGCTGCCGCCGAGGAGCAGGCCCGTCTGGAGCAAGCTGCTCGTCAGGACGAGCTCGCTCGCGAAGAGGAGGCCGCGCGTCAGGCGGAGGCCGAGAGCAGCATGGCTGTCAAGATCCAGAGCCACTGGCGCGGTTCCGTCGCTCGTGCTGGAGTTGCTGCTTTGCGAACTGACGCTATCGCTGATGTGCAGGCGCAGCTTGCACGGATTGAGAACTTAACGGCTATCCGAATCCAGAGCCGGTGGCGTGGTGTTATCGCTCGCTCCAAGGTTGACGCACTTCGCGCTCAAGAAGCCGAGGCTCTTTGCAATGCGATGGCGTTGCGATTGCAGTCGCAATGGCGGTCGGTTCTGGCATCTCGGAAGGCGCAGAAGCTTCGGGAGCAGCGTCAAGCATCCTTCAAGGCTCAAGCTCAACTTGAAAACGCGATGGCTCTCAAAATTCAGTGCAGATGGCGCCTTACATGCGCCGTCCGCGAGCTTGAAAAGCGTCGCCAGGCTGTGCGCGAAGCGGTCAACGAGGCAGAGCACGCGGTGTTGATTCAGGCTACGTGGCGCGGTCGTGCTGGACGGGAAGAGGCAGCTCGTCTTCGTTCGGAGCAGCACGAAAAACCCGCGTTTGAGAAGCCGGAAGTTCGTCGCCAGCCCACGTTGGCGGAGCTCCAGCTTCTCAGTCAAACTGGTCGCTTCTCGAACTTCTCCAGTGACAGCGACGATAGCGACGATGACTCGGAGTTTGAGGACGCACCAAGTTTCGTGGACGCCCCCCACGCCTCAGAGGTACCGACGTTGACCCTTGTGCAACAGGAGACGGAGCAGCGCTTAGACACCGATAGCGACCAGAGCGTCTCGCCTCGACTTGCTCCTGAAAACTCAGTCCCTCGAGTGTCTTCAAACTCGGTGAACATGGCACTCGAGTTTTCAATGCCTGAAGAACCCTCGACTATCGACGACGACAAGAGTGATGCAAGCAGCGATAGCTTCGTGGACGCAATGGAAGAGCACAAGCCAATTGAGCACGACACGACTAACGCCGGCGTTGAGGAGAACCACCACTGGCCGGAGGAAAGCAACAATTCAGCTTTCGACACCATTCCGCCGTCGGGAACTGCCGTCCCAGTGTCTGACATTACTACGCCCTCGCCTGTAGAGGAAGAAAAGGTCGAGCAGATGGCCGACGAGCGACTCAGCAGCAGCATCTCGGACTTCGAGAGGCCGTCCTCTGTTCGCTCTGGGTCCTTCTTCCAAGAACCATCCTTCGACTCGGACACTCCTCGGGGAAGTTTAGCGTCTAGCTCACTCAGTGGGATGTCACGTCCACGTGACGACTCGCCTGCCGATCCGTTTCGGTCTCGCGAAGACTCGTACGCCGACTCTACTCGATCCCGAGGCGACTCGTACGCGGACTCCACTCGGTCTCGTGGTGACTCCTACGCGGATGTGTCCCGCTCTCGTGGTGATTCCTTGGATGATGTGTTCCGGTCACGCGGAGACTCGTACGCCGACGTTCCTGCCAAGTCGGACTATGACGATGTCTTCCGGTCACGTGGAGACTCGTACGCCGACGTTCCTGCCAAGTCGGACTGTGATGAGTCAAGTCTCAAAGATGTCGAGACCCGCGATGGTCCGACGTACTTCGATACGGACAGCGATCGCGCTAGCTCGTTTATCAGCGATTCCCCAGTGTCAGGGCAGAACGCCAGCGACATCGAGAAGGACAAGGCCGAGGAGGAAGAAGAGCAGCAGGATACTCGTAAAAAGAGTGGCAGTCGTTGGCGCGCGGCCAGTGTGCTCAGTGTGCTGTCAAGCCGTCGCTCCAGCAAGCCCACGAGCTCGCCTACTTCATCCCTTGAAGACGAGGAGAAGGAGGTTGAGCACAAGAAGTCGCGCTCAAGTACGCTGCCTTCGGTTGCTGCGCTGAGCTCTGTCGCTGGCATGATCAACCGAAAATTGTCAGGTCCGACAAGTAACCCGAGCAGCACCAAGTCGTTCGAGGCGGAGATGGATGAATCCTTCGTGTACTCGCCACCGGCAGCGCAGGCCCCCAAGAGCAAGTCTCGCTTTGGCCGATTCACGGCGCCCACCGTGTCCAAGCCGGCCTTCCCGTCTCGTTTTGCGTGGAAAAGCCGATCTCGTCGAGGAACGAATGAAACAGAGGAGGAGCCTGCAGACACCCACGCGCCCTGATCTTCCCGGCGAAGGACAAGTTGGTACAACCATTTATGTATATCCACATTCGTGTACGCGTGTGTATTGTAAGCCGTGATAAATAAACGTCTTGCTCGTCAGCTTCAAGTGTTACTAGCTGTAGGGCTCGTCAAGTTGTTGTCGATCTTGTCGTTGGCAAGTCGCGTTACCAGATTGTTCAGAGCTTGCAGTTTCCCGTTGTAGACGTGGTGGTAAGGATAAACCGTTTGTACAGTTCCCGCGTAGCTAGATACTGGGTCTGCTGAGACTTTCTCGATGGATGAGAGTGTCGATCTCGAGCATCTGCGCTCAAGAGTCAGCCGCAGCTGATAGAACCAAGCGACTGGAGCGACGAATGCTGGCAACGAACGACAAGAGCGTTGGCTTAGCAACCGCCCCAACGCTGAGCTTGATCGAGGCCGATTACCACTTGGAATCAGCTCGGACCAGAGTTTTTGCAGCTCTTTGTCACACTCGTCAAACTCACGGAGGTTGAAGAGTACGATAACGCGAAGTAGACACAGTTCTGCGTCGTGGTTGCACTTGCTGTCCTCGAGTTTCATAGCCAATCGACCAAGCTGTTCCAGAGCTGCAAGGTGAAGCTTGTGCTGGTCAACGTCCAGCTTCGAAGTGACAAATATCGTTTTGGTGGAGTGACAATAAACGTAGAGAATTTCCCACGGAAGAATCTGCAGGTACTCGTCACTCCCATTCAAATAATCTCCAAGTCGCTCGTGCAGTGACGCAGCCTCGAAGTCTTCACTGTTGTTTTCCAATCGAAGCGCCAAGAAGCGCCGTGCAGATCGCAGTAGCAACCGCACAGAATCGAAAAGTTTAGCGTCAAGCACAGTAGCTCCTTTAGACGCCAAAAGGTAGCCAACTGCTAGAAAGAGACTGCCGAGTCCCCGAAGCTTGGCTGGCGCGCTGGAACACTTGCAAATTGGCATGAACTGCGCCGATGAGCGGTTAAACTCGCGAGCTAGAAAGCGCCGGTACCCAACGTCAAAGCGTACGAGGTGGACCCTCTCCTCATCCGCTGAAACTCGAGCTAGTTCCCTTTCCAGCTGCTCCAGACGCCCATTGTCAAAGTTTGAGGCGGTTGCTTGGCTCCAAAGGAACAGTAGGGCGTTCGGGTGTCGCTGGAGCGCAGCGTGCTGACACTCAGCGATTACCCGAGCTAACTGGTCCTCACAGCCTCGTTCAGAATTGGGTTCACGCTGTCGAATCAGCCGAATGGCAGCCGAGCTGTGCATGAACGCCAACGCGGTCCAGTTGACCTGTAGATTCAGGCCGCTGCCTTCTCTGATACTACCGCAATCGACGAGATATTCGATTCCTTTCTTGATATCGCACACGCCTTTCAGCATAGCACCGACCCAATCCAGCGAGCTTTGTAGCGCAAGTGCGCCGCCGACATGAAGCACTCCCATTCCAAACTGGATTCGTTTCCTGAAAACGTTTAACTCGCTTATGGGCATCAGCAGTCGGTCTCTCTTGGCTGCAGAGTTTGCCTTCGTGAAGAATTTCTCGTTGAGCTCAACGTATAACGCTGCGCTACGTCGTGCACTGGCGATCGCTGCCAATCGTTGACCATCTCCAAGGCGTAGCAGGCCCGACAGGAACAGCGTCTCTGCAAGAGCTAGCTGCATCTGCTTGCGACTTGAATACGACAGCGAAGTTAACTCACTCAGACTCTCGAGCCAAGTCACCGCTCGATTCGCCGCCGTCTGGGCCTGCTTTGCATACAAAGCATCCTTTGACGTCAGCACCCGCACAACCTCGAGCTCCACTGCCAGCAGGCATATCATCGGATCACTTCCAACCGGCAAGGAGTGTAAAACCGCATGTGCCCGGGTTAGTTGATGCCCCCAAATCAGCCCATGCGCCTCACGAAGCTTGTTCTGCAGCTCGGCATCATCGTGAACTGCAGTGAACCGCATGGGCCCCGACCTCGCCCAGTCCTTCTGCATCTGCACCTCGAGCTCCGCACGCTTGCGGTCACGAAATCGAGCTCGTCGCTGGCTCTGCAACTCGTTGGGGGCATCGCTCGAGTTCTCCGGTGTTGGTAGCGGATACCAAAGCTCTGCGAATTGACGGGAGGACAACCCACGCACCGGAATTCCATCGACACTGACGACGACGTGTCCCGTGTGAATTCTCGCCAAACCGCGCCATTGATCCTCGTTCGATTGCACTTCAACGACCAACACTTGTCTTGTCACCCGCTGCACAACGTACTCTCGACTGAAGAGCTCCCTCGAGAACGTTAGCGCCGCGTTAACTGCATCGCAAGGCAGCAACGCCTCGTACTCGCCAAAGCCAATCGCAGAGCTCATGACCAGCTGATACACTGCACAATCCCGTTTGACTAAGTGGTTCCCCAATGCGCAGCGGCCAACTATTTCGAGGAGTTGAGGTGTGGACGTCCTGGTGTCTTATGGTTCTTGGAACGCTGTGAATGGAGCGGAGCGAGCAACCCAAAACCCGACAGCGACGTGAGTAACGCAACCGGAGCGGATTGACGTCGAGAAATACGCGCACGGAGCTGCAGCGAGATGGAGCTCACCACTCTCGAAGGCGTCGACAAGTATCGTCGCCCTCAAGTCGAGCTTGACACGCCAAGAGCTCCTTCAGTTTCGATCCAACCAATCAGAGAAGTTGCCCGCGTTTTGACTCGGAATTTGTATTGGCTGGACACCGAAACGGCCGTTACTTCTGAGCTGGACCACTTGCTCGTCAACGCTGGAAGGACGCCAACTCACACGTACGGCAGAGTCCTAAGTACATCATGTATTGAGTCGTTCATTGTAGCACGAAGCGTCGCTGCAAACAAATAGCTTCCTCTCCAGGCCACAGTCTCTACAGCAGGGTAGTTGTCTGGCTCTTGCTGCTTGGTCTTCTCGCGCTCCCTGCAACGCGCTTAGAAGGTCGGCGGAGGCGGCACGTCTAGCATGTTGTAGTGGCTGATGATGAAGAGCGAGATGGGCCAGAAGACGAAGAAGCCGATGAGCGTACCGGCCAGCACGTCGGTCGGGTAGTGGCGGCCGAGCGCCACGCGCGAGAAGTTGATGACCAGCGCCCAGACGATAGACAGCACGACGAGCACCGCGGGCGAGAGGCCGTAGAAGAACTGGCGCAGCACCCACGGGTGCGTGTCGGCCAGGTACACGAGCATGGCCACCATGGCCCACACGCGCGTGGAGTGGCCGGACGGGAACGAGTGCTGGTCCGGCCCCACGAAGCGCATGTCGGCCTGGTGGAAGGGCGGTCTATGGCGGTGGAACACGAGCTTGAGCAGCATGATGGCGATGATGTCCACCGTCATGACGGTGAAGAGTGCGGACAGCAGCATCTTGGTGGCCGGCTCGAAAGGTCCAATGAGTCCGGCCACCCAGAGCAGCCCCATGACCGGCGGGATGGTCAGGATCCAGCTGCAATACGGCAAGACAATTATCCGTCAGTATAGCATTGCACTCCGTGCATTGCATTGAGGCTGTGAACGTACAGGAAGCCATCGCCCGAGTGCGAGAAAATCTCCCAGCACAGCCGCGCCGTGGGCTCGCGGCCGAAGCGCTGGTAGAGCTTGGTGGACCACGTCAGGTCGTACGCGTACAGGCGCTCGGCGAGGCTCATGCTGCTCTGCTGCTCGAGGTCTTGGGGCTTGGCTTCGTCGCCGTCGACTTGCGAGATGGAGCCGTACGTGCTGTCCATGCCGACGCTGCACTGCGTGGGGGGCGAGTGCTGGTGATTGGCTGAAATGGCATGCGACGTGGTTGTGTAGCCATGTGGATCCGCTCACGATGGGAGGCAAAGCGTTCTACAGTACCTGGGCCACTAGCTCGAGTTGAATGGCAGACGAGATGAAGCGATAAAGTTGGTGGTGCTGGACGAGACTTCAGCGCTGGCAGGTCGGGCAAAGCTGCTCTCGACAAGAACGCAAAACTTCTTGTTGCTCCGTCGTATTGCGGATGTTGCGGAGTCGAGCTCGCTTCATCTTGCAGCGTCGCATCATCACAAGTTGGTGAGTATCCTGGGTACAGGCCGGTGGCTGGCAAAGGTAGTGTTTTATGCTGCTAGGCGACTACAGCTTGTGCTGCTTTTGAACGAAGGCCAGCTCTGGATTGAGCTCGTCTTGCTTCGCGCTAGAGCCACTTCACCGAAAAAAAGAGTGTGATCCGTGCAACAAGCAATCGGAATCTATTTCGTTTGCTTTCCACCGCTTTCAGTCTTGCCTTTTAATGGGCAAGGGCGAGCCCCGGTCACTTCGGTCAGGCAGCACCTTGAAATTGTAGTACGCTGCAGCGCCCACGAAACCATGCCAGCAGCCGTGGAAAAAGCGGAACGGGTCGGTGTCGTCGTCGAGGCCACGCACAAAACACCCGATGCCACAGACTAGGAGCAGCAGTCCTCGTCGAAATGGCTGGAACTCGTACTTCGGCACGCGCCTGTGCACCACGAAGCTCACGAGCAGGAACGAGAAGCAGACCGCGACGGGGATCACTGAATTCCGCTCGTCCCACGGATTTTTCTCCTGGAAGGCCAGCACCATAGCGAAGAAGAAGTACTGCAGATAGCGCTCGAACACGGGGTGACGGCGCAGGTCCATGAGGTGGATAACCCACATGACGAAGCTCATGATGGAGCCGATGTTGTCGAGCCGGTGCCACTGACCCTCGGTAAGCCACAGCGGCCCGTCGACGCTGTCGCACACGTGATACATGAAGCTGGTGGTCATGGTGAACATGCCGATGAACGCCTGAAGGTAGTCAAGTCAGAAATCCGTTCGATACGTGGCATGGATCCGTTATTGTACTCCAGTAAGGCATCATGAAGCGCTACAAACGCACCTCAAAGACAAATTGCCGGCGATAGAGGCTGTAGATAGCTGGAAACATGCAGAAGTTGGTGACCCCCGTCACGGCCAGCATCATGGCCATCTCGTAGGAGCTCCTCATGCTCGCGCGTCCGTCCGACTGCAGCGGCTCGAAAACGAAATGAAGACTGAAATTGGTAACAAAAACAAAAACGAACCCCCTCAAAAACCGATACCAAATAGTTGCAATTTTAACGGGAAACCAATATTATTTTTAGATATAGAAATAGTTGTGCGTAAGGAAGGCGTTACCGTATAGATTGTTTGAGAAAGAATATTCAAAAGCATGCAGCCGAAAGGCTGCAACGTGATAATTTCTTTATAATTTCTCGGGACTCCCCCATTTTGGGGGACATGCTGCTATTTTACTTGCAAGAAGCTGCTCTAATTCGTACGGACTTGAGTGCAATATCCTGCACATATTTTTTTGGAAACGAAAGGGTTCATCTGTCGCTTTATGTGGCCATTATGACCAAATTTAAAATGTTCAACACGAAAGTACTTCGGACAAAGAACGTTGAAGACCTGCGTCGCTTGTGGGTTGTCACCAATTATCGGCCAACGGCAGCAACCGCTCACAGTGGCGCACAGGGCACCGGCCCTTCACAAGCCGCAAGGCCGCCGCATGGACACCCAACGCATTTTCCCCTTGGTGCTGATCTTTCCATGGCAAGCTCTACAGGTCTTCATCGTGATGCTCGTACGCGGTTCTTCTCTGGGCGAGAGATTTGAATTTTTATCCTTCCTTTTACGCGCTGATTACCTCTCGATTGTATTAGTATAAATGCGAAGCATATTTGTGAAAAACAATAGCGTAGGGTCTGTAGTGGTTGCTGCTGAGATAATGAAAGTATGGTTACACTGTAGCTAATGTTGCTAACAATGCACCAATATGTACAACAAAGCGTGGCGAGCGCAACAGAATCTTGTGGGTGGCGCAGCTAAGCGTAAATCCTTAAATTAGAAACCAGCAAACGACACTTATCGAGCATAATTACGGTACAGGCGTCAATTTACCGACATTAATGAACAATAACCGTATTTCGCGAGATCATATTGTGTTATCGCTAGAACGAAAATTGGTGTGGCTAAATGAAGTCAGTTAGAATGTTGTAGTAGGGCATCTCCACCTGTTGTGAGTAAACTTATCGCAAACGAATTTTGGGCCAACAGTATAAGATCATGCAGAACTGATTTGCTTTTACGCATAGTCATGGCAGATTGTGCAGGGGGGGCATACACATACGCATAAACGCTTCAAAAATTCCTGGTTTGTGACCAAGTTTGCCCCAAAAAATATATTTTTTGTGTTTGTGTTTAAGCTTATGCACAACCGGTGGAGATGCTCTTACAGTTTCAACTTTGAGTGCATAGATCGTTTATAGTCAATTTTCACTGTTATATTTACATTTAATCTCATTGCGTTTTTGTTACCGCACATGATGCCATCTGCTAAATCCAAAAAAACATTTGTGATGTATAATTTAACATCATGGGCATCGGACAGATTAATTCAGCTGCATGAACCTTTGTTCACTGACGATCTGCGCCCAGACCATCACGATAATAGTCCTTCAAGTTTCTACGCCCCCTCCATCCTCTTCATGGATAATTTTGACTCACGTCGCGATGAAGAGGTAAGATAATTCGTTTATGTTGCTCTTTTTAACAAAATCTGATAAGCTTTACAGTATTTGTGCACTGGAGTCACAATTGAGAACATGAAGATGGAGCAGGGAGCTTGGCTTGAGATTTATTTAGCGGACAAGTCATCCCATCAGCACGCCTAGCGCATGCTCAGGATGTGACAGCTACCAATTTTTGCTTAACCGATAAGTTGTGAAATGTTGTCTCCACCGCTGACAGCAACGTAGGATATCGGCAAATGCATTCCCGGACAGATAGCAAATCAGGCAAATTCGCTGTCGTATTTAAATACGTCAGCAAATTAGTCGGCTCAAAATAAGTGGGCCATAATGAATCGAAGTATATTGAAATACAGAACTCCAGGCGCCTCTTCCAGCCGATCCTCCAGCGTTTTGCATTGCTGTTTGCTATTTAATAAGTTTTTTGCTGACATCCGGAAATGCAAAAATACGGTAAATCTATACCATTTGCTGTTAGGATAAGACACCGTGATGAAGATGCTCTTTGAGTGCAATAGTTTTGTGTATTTTCGTTCAAAGTTGAGATTCTAGGGGGTCTTACTGTACACATAATATTCGGGCTGCTTCTCCTTCTAGTAAAAGCTCCAGCGTTCCGCACCACAGAGCGCCGAACAGTGTGCCGAGGCCAACCCAAAGATTGAATACTCGACTGACTCGCTAGATAGTGAATTGACATACGGCTGATGCTGAATGCCTTGAGACTGTTAGGGCAGTCGTAAATCATACGTTGTCATGCCCCAACGATGTGCATGCTCGAGTTGAAGCATCAGCTTCGGTTCCAAAAACCGTTGCACATTCAAACGACTCGTGTAAGACAGAGCAGTTGCCGACTATCGCTGAGTGTTATGAGAACGGTACAGTCGTCGTAGGTCATACGTCGTCATGTATTCTCGTAGCACATGCTCGATTTGAAGCAGCCGTTTGTAGTGTTGAATCAGCCCAGTATCCACAGCAATGCACACTGGATTGATGTTATTATTTGGGTAGCCTTGTCCTGTGGTTATCTCACTCGACGAATGCTCTCGCCGTATTGGCTCGTGAGGCATGATCAGGTCATGTTTGAGTACAGACTACGACAGTGAAACTCGACCCGTCGTCGACATGCATTTTCAATACAGTTGCAGAAGAGGCAAAAGACATGAAGTTTTATTGGAGTTACACACACCATCACTTTAGGTTCCTTGGGGATCTTCGTTTTGACACTTTTTACAACACACTGAGTGGCGATGTTCTCCCACGCTCGAATAATGCGCATGACCGCCGCAAGACGCTTTCCCTAACGGTTTTGGTCGTGGATACCTTTTCGCGAAGCCATTCAGCACCCAGCTTCTTCTTGAGTGGCCCCATAACTCCCACGTCAAGGAGATGACTCACCGGGGTGCGGTTAGCAGGAACTGGGTACACACTTACTGACGTCTCCTCACCACGACCCTTACTTGCCCTGTCCACAATTGGTATTCTACAATTTAACAAGCAGACCGCGAGTGAAGAAGGGGCGGTTCAATTTATGTGCTTAGGGTTGCCATAAAACTAAGCAGGCGCTAGGACAAAAGAAGGCAGAAATACTCATAAAACCTTGGGAAATCCAGTATATTCGTCGATATCTCGACGAGGTCAATGTTTCATAGCCATTTAAACCATATTTGCTCTTCTGAAGGAGCACATTCAATCACTCTTCCCATTTCTAATTTGAAAATTGCTAGCGGATTTCGTGCGTTTTCGAAAATCTATCAAATAGGGTATCTTTCCCTTACTTGACTTGCAGTACTTGTTAAAAAGATGGAGCAATTAAAAAATAATAATTACTGAGTCAATTAATATTTGTGTATACTTTTCTTCATTCAATTTTTCCATAGTATTTGCAAAAGTGTTAAACATAAACAATTATGTAATATTTCAAAATTTCAAAATTTTGAACAGTAATTCTGAAGGAAAATAATGAGCACTAATTGTTTAGAAATATTGATGTGAAGTACGATAGAATCCATACTTCACTAAGTTTTGAGCGGCGAACTGGACATCACTGTTGGAACCGCACGGTAAAGCGAACTTCCCTTCACCGCTTTCACAGCTGCACGTGTAGCCGATTCAATTGCGGCCGCCCAAACAACCTGCCGGGGCAACAACGCGAATAACGGCGGCCAGCGACATGCAAGTTCACTCCGGTTGACTCGCCATGCGCTCGGGACGAAACGTGGTCTAGCAGTTCCGTCAAGACACTCGTGTTCTCCTCGCCACATGCTCCTGCGGCAGCGGCAGGCCTGTCACATTCTGAACATGGCTACAGTTCCAAGAAAGTCAGTTTATATCGGTGGACACCTTTTCGTCGTCCAATCGGGGCGGCACGTACGTCAGAGACGGTCAAGTTGCCATTCCGCCACTCGACACTTGATACCCACACGACGATGCTGCGTTGTCTGAGCTGCTTCAGCCGCCGCGGGGAGCGCGCAGATTCCGCCGAGGAGAGCCGCGTGACCGCCTCGGGCATCCTGGGACTGAGTCACCACGATAACAAGCAGCCAGCCTTCGAGGACGCGTACGACGTGCTTTACCAGATCGGCGAGGGCAAGACCGGCCAGGTGTTCGTGGCCAAGAAGAAACATCCGCACTACCGCAACCGCGCCAAGACCATCGCTGAGGAGCAGCAGCGTGAGCGCGAGGAACGCGAGTGCGACGAGGAGGTGGCTGTCAAGTTTGTGCGCCAGGCCTACCTGTCCACGCCCAACCGAGTGGAGGCGCTGCAGGCCGAGCTGGCCATCCTGGCTCGCGTCAAGCACCCGGGCATCCTCCGGCTGCGGAAGGTTTTCCAGGACGACGACAAATTCGCCATCGTGACGGACAAGGCTGACGGTGGAGAGGTCATGGACGCCATCTGCAGGGCTGGAGCGCCACGCGTGCGCGAGTGCGACGTGGCGGAGATTGTGCGGCAATTGCTGAGTGTCTTGGCCTATTTGCACCTAAACGGCATCACGCACCGCGACGTCAAGGTGGAGAACATCCTGTGCAAGACCGGAGACTTGCGCGACGGCGTGCTGCTCATTGACTTTGGCTTGGCCCACATGGGGACGGTGGGTGGCACCGAGATGTCTGGCATGAACGGGACGCCGCACTACATGGCGCCCGAGATGTTCCACAAGCACGGCTCCTACGGCTGCGCCATCGACCTCTGGGCGCTCGGCGTCGTCACGTACGTCTTGCTGTTCGGCCGGTTCCCGTTCGACGCGCGCTTCCTGTCGCAGGTAGAGGACAAGATCGTCACGGGCAAGTTCGAGTACCCGGAGGAGATCGAGCCCATGGTGTCCCATCAGGCCAAGAAGTTCATCGAGTATTTGCTAGTGCTGAACCCTCGAGAGCGTCCGCCTGCTGCGATGGCGTTGATGCACCCGTGGCTACAGGTGGACTGCTCCGCTGCCGACCCGTTCACGGATGAGCACATGGCTGCGCTCGCCAAGTTCTCCGAGGGCAAGAAGGCGTTCGTCCCTCCTGCACCCAAGCAGTACATGCCGCCCCAGCATATCCCCAAGGAAGGCTTGATCATTTATGAAGGCTAGTTCGTGTTAATAAATCGCCCGCTCTGTTCATCGTGCTTTCCCTGGTTGCTAATGATCTTCAGAGGGCTACAAGGTGGACGTGATGGTCAAAAGATATGGATGATGGTGTAGAGCACAAGCCCCGTGGCGGCCATGAGCACAGGCGCGTCCATCGTGTGCGGCGCTGTGGCCTCGGCGTAGGCCACGACGAACGGCAAGATGATCATCGTGAGCCAGAGCTGCAGGGGCGTCTCGAAGTCGAAGTACTGCAGGGCTGGGAAGACGATGCCGGACAGGAAGACGCACGCCGAGCCCTCGAAGCTTCGCGTGTACTTGCGCTTGGAGCAGCACGTGCTGGTCGAGTACTTGTGCTTGCCGAACGCAATGCCCACAGGCTCGGCCAAGCCGTCGCCGATACTGGTGACGAAGACGAGGATGAAGACGAGATCGGACTGCGTGGTGCGCGCGAACAGCCAGCGGAAGAAGAGCAACACGAAGAGGCCGGGGAAGACGTTGCCCGCCACGATCCACTTAAGCGTGTGTGGCCGGTCCTCCGGTCGGTCCAGCGAGTTGAACTGCAGCATGAAGAGCGTCGAGCGCTCACGGATGGGCTTGATGAGCAGCAGGAAGCAGAAGAGCGTGGCGAAGTCCCCCCACGCGAGCGCCAGCGGGCCGTCGCACATGGGGCACGACTCCTTGTCGGGTTTGACCAGCAGCGGCACGAGGTACGCAGCCAGCAGCTGGAACTTCCTCGTGTAGTTGACTTTAAACACGGAGCTGCGCTCGGTGATGACGTAGCCGGCGTCGTCTACGATGCAGAAGAAGCGGCAGATGATGCCTCCCAGCGTGGACACGCCCATCATGATGAGCACCTTGGGCAGCAGGAAGAACCAGAAGCTCGAATTGTCCCAGAGCTCGGGCTGCAGCAGCATCGTGAGCCCCGCCAGTGCCGTCGCGAACAGCATCATGCCCACGAGGAACACGAAGTCGAAGGTGCGCGTCCAGCGCGTGTCATAGCGGCCCGCCACTTGGCCGGCGTAGATGAGGTCGTTCGAGTCGCCGTCGTAGTCGTAGCTGTCGTCGTCCAGCCCCACACTACCGTAGGTGGGCACCTGCTTAGGCAGTCGGAACTTGGGGCCGGCCTTGGGGCGCCACAGCACGCGCAGGATGAACAGGATGGCCAGCAGCGAGCCAAGCGGCAGCCCCAGCAGCAAAGAGTAGTCGGTCGAGTCCAGGTGGTCGGACCACACCTCCGGGGCGAGGCTCGGCGCGGCAGTCCCAGGGCCAACGTCCACGTCGCCGCCGTTGTCTAATGGGATGGCGGGGGGTCCCGCTGCTACGTCGGTCATGGCTGCTGCTGGAAGTGAGCGGTCCCTTGCAAGTGCTTCAATGGCCGGATCTTCTTTTGCCGCTTCAGGATATGGTGTGCGCCACACGTAAATCAGATCCCCATACTGAGACCAAGTCAAAAATATCGAAGCACCCAAGACACGTACTTGTCCCCTGTGACGTGTGGTCAAGGGCTCACATGTTGTGGCGCGCCTCGAGCAATGCTGCTCGGAGCATGGCCACTTTGCTAGACAATAGCTGGTACTTTCGGCAAAGGAGCTCGTCCTGAATGCAAAAACTCGTCTATTACCGCTGTCAATCATGATTGAGCCTCCGTTCTACGCGCTGGTGACGTTGTACGCGGCGTGCAGCGCCTTGAGCTCTTCCTCCGAGACGCCCGAGGCGCTCTTGTCGTCGATGACGAACGAGTGCAGCTCCACGTTGCGCAGCAGATTGCGGTCCAGGTTGATGGCCGACGCCGCCTGCTTAGCCACGAAGATCACGTGCTGCACCTTGAACTCGGTGTACGGGTAGAAGGACAGGTCCTCGGCCAGGATGGACGACAGCTTGCCGCTCTTGAAGCCCGTCAAAACCTCTTTGTTGACGTCCTTGAAGCGCTCCAGCGGCGTCTTCACCAGCCCCGTGTTCTTGTACGTCATCTCCGGCTTCTTGGCCGAGCCCACGCCCCTCCGGCTCTTGGGCTTGATCCAGTCCTGCTTGATGTGCATCGTCTTCTTCATCCGCTTGAAGACAGACCGGACGTCCACCAGTACCAGCACTTTGCTCTTCTGCCGGCCGTCCTTGCTCCGGATCTCCGCGTGCTTGGCCGCCGCCTGCACCGCCACATCGTCGAGCGACTTGCACAATGTCAAGGGCGTCTTTGGCAGAGCAAACAGTGGATCAAGGTCCGACTTCTCGTCGTTCAGCTCCTCCTCGAGCTCGTCTTCCTGCTCCTCGTCGCTGCTGTCGGCCTCCCGACGGACCACCTCAATCTCGTCGTCTCCACCTTCAGCCTGGCTAGTGCTGCCGCTAACACCTAGTTTGCGGCGCTTCTTCGCCGCCTTCTTCTGCCGCTTACTCTTGCCGATGGTGCTGGACACCACGGACTCCATGGACGGCTTCTTCCAGCGCGGGTCGCGCGAGCTCGGCGGCTGGAACAACCGGCCCGAGTCGTCCTCGAACGTCATGCCTTCATCGATGCGGCGCTTGCGCGTTTTCTTGCGCGTGGCCAGCGTCTTCATCTTCTTCTGCTTGTAGCTGCTCGACATGGTGGCACCGACAATGCACTCAAGTGGTTGACGTTCTGTCGCGTGGGCTCCAACCAGAAGAGAAGTGGCTACATTACGTAAAAATCATAGTTGGTGTTGAACACACAAAAAAAGAGCCAATCACATTTGTCCATTGTGTAGCCATGTGCCATTCGGAGACTTGGTGATGGAGCGGTTCGACGACCTGCCCGTATGCGTGCAGCTCAACGTGCTGGGCTTCCTGTACGACGACCTGACCGTCAAGTTCCTACCCAGCAGGAATGCATTAACATATCGCCGCGACGGGGTAGCGATTCGCAGCCTCGCAGCGGTTTGCAAGTCGTGGGCGGCCGCGATTGATGCTGTTGAAGGCCATTTCCGGGACTCGGTACTGGTTTTCGACTTCCAGGAAGATCCTGTAGCTGGCAGTGCAGAGGATGATGAGCACCATGATGAAGCATCCATAGTATATAAAAAGGAGGCAAAGCCAGTCGTCCAAGCGCCGTCTGGAGGCATTTTGCAGCTCGCTAAGGGGTTCCTGGGAGCTTTCGCGTGCATTTCCAACAACCGCCCGACGCGCCGTCTATCTGAAGAGGAAGAAGCAAGCGAATCGGCTATGATGGAGAAGAAAAGGTTGCAGATGCAACGCAAAGCCCAGCACATTGAGAATGAGCTGAAGCGACTGCTGCGTGAGGTCACGACGGGAAAGCAGCCACGGCTGCGTGTTGAGCTCTGGCTACGAGACCCGCTAGCTGTCACGGTCCATGACTCTGACGACTACCCCGACGCAAATGATGGCTTACAGTACTGGGGAAAGATGCTCTTGAATTGCAAGTATCTGCTACGTTTGGACTTGTCAGGAATACCCATGGAGTCCGACCATCTCCCAGCTCTCTTGAACGCCGTTGGAGAGAATTGTGCGAACTTGGAAGAGCTAGTGATGCCGCAGCAGACCCACTTAACGCATCGTCGAAAGTCTGTCCACCATGTACTTGAAGCGTTTCATGCGATGCTGGCAAGTTTGGATGCTTTATCGAGTTCTGGAAAACGCAGTGGGTTGAAGAGACTCGTGCTTCCGTGCTTGTTTCCGAACGAAAGTGTGGACGCGATGGCTGCGATTATCGGAGAACACTGCCCCAGCCTCACGTATATCGATGGACTCAGGCTTGCTGCCTTTTCCAGAAGAAGACGCCTCACAAGTGTTGAAATGCGGCAATCGAGTCTTCAGAGTTGGGAGGCATTTTGCAAGGGATGCAGCCATTTAGCGGCATTAGACTGGTGCAGTCTACCATGCAGTGAGGAAGTGTTTGACATTTTCGCCAAGTACCCGAAGCTTGAAGTAAAAACGCTGGTACTGCCGGGTAACACTGCTCAATGGAGGCGCGAGTACGTTCTGCAAGAGCGACACCATATCGACCCGTTATCTCCGTCGAATCGTCTGGCTCCAGTGCTTCGAGCCTGCCCGAATCTTACATCACTGGAGGTGCGTCTCTCAGATATGCAAGGAGACAGCGAGTTTCTCGGTGATCAATTTCTTCAGCACGTTGTAGATTCTTGTCCTTTACTGGAGAGCCTAGCGTTGGTAGAAGCTTCGGCTCATCATGGATTTGGTCCCAGTAACGCGGTCACGAGTGCTGGATTGGATGCGTTGATGGGGCTAAGCCATCTTCAGGTTATCGAGCTCAATGGAGTAAACTTCTCAGAGAAAACACTGTTATCCCTCGCTACACGGCCACGTCGTTCAACGCAGCCTCGTACGAGAATTGACGTAACCCTGGGCGCCAGAGGTTGGAATGCTGTCGACGTTGCAACGTATTTTCACGAAACTCTGGACGATTTTCTTAAACGGTTGCTGGTCGTGGATGCTAGTGAGTTCCCAGCCTTCACTATTCGAGTTCGCCCTGAAACGGGCAAGTATCTGCCGCCAGCACGATGGGAGACGCGATTTATATCCGAATGGAACGGAGCAAAGCGCGAACTAGCGCCGAAGATCAGAATTCATTACGACTACCTTCGAGCGGAGGCGTCATTTGAGTGCCAGCCAGAGTGATCGCAGGCCGTTGAATGGGGTTGCTAGTTTAGCAAGACGTTGTGGTAGCCTTGGCTACTTTGACCTTGAGGCCATTTTTCATCGCAAGAGTCAGCCCGAGTCTGTACGTCACGTCTTGTCCCGGAACAACCGCGAAGTGATACTTGCTTAGCACACTGGCTGCAGTGATTTTGATCTCCATCATCGCGAGCTTGATACCGAGGCAAATCCGAGGTCCTGCGTTGAAGATAGGAAACTTGAACGGAGAAACCGCAAGGAGCTTTCCCGTGTCCGCGTCAATCCAGCGCTCAGGCTTGAACTCTTTCGCGTCCGGGCCCCACACACTGGGCATTCTTCCCAGCGAATAGGACGACCAGCTCACAGTCTCGCCAGCTTTGACGACTGTTCCGTCGCAGAGAACGACGTCTTTGAGAGCTTCACGGATATTCGACGGGACAGCCGGATTCAAACGTAGCACCTCCTTCACGGCAGCTTCGAGATACACTAACTCGTTTGCTTGTGCCATGGTCGGCGACGAAATGGCTCCACTCGCTAGCTCCGGTATCTTTGACTCGAGTTCTTGACGGATCTTAGCCTCGGTCTCTGGGTGCTGACTCACAGTATAGAAGAACCAGCTCAGAGCCGCTGAGGTCGAGTCCCGACCTGCAGTCATGAACGCTACCACAATGTCTCGTAGATACTTCGGATCCAGTTGTTCTCCAGCTTGGGCCTCGTCATCGCTGACAGCATCCAAGAAAAGCGAGATAATGTCTCTCTTTGACGTGTCTCCAGACTTGAGCCCTTTGGTGCTTCCACTCGCTTTCCTCTCCTGCATGGATCGTGAAATTATATCATAGCACGTATCGTCAATAACTTGGACGTGTTTCTGAAACTCCTGCTCGGCCCCGACACGCATCCATCTCTGGAGCTTCCACCACCACATTGGCTCGAGGAATCGCTCGAACAACCGCTGTTGCGCGCAGTTGAACGCTGTCTCAACCGGGTGCTCTGCTTCCGCTGCTAACCCCCCGAAGTTGATGCCAAAGGCGATTTCCGAGATCACTTCGAACGTGAAGCGGTTGAACAAGTGGAACAGATCCACGGATTCGCCTTCGTCCGTCGCACGCTGGAAGATTCCGTTCAGGGTGACCAGGTTGTCCTGCACAACTGCTGCCATGGACTCTCTCAACACGCGCATGGAGAACATGTTGCTCGACGTTTTACGCTGCCGCATCCACTTGTGTCCGTCGACAGTAAAAATGCCGTCGCCCATGAGGTCACTGAGCACTTGGTGCACGTAGTCTCCCTTCCCGAAGCTGTCGAATTGGGTGAGTAAAATGTCCTCAATGATGTCGGGTCGGCCGACCACGAACTCGGTTGGGCGTCCCACAACGTCGAACATCCACGGCTTCCCCTCCATGTGCTCCGTCCACTCGGCTTCCCAGTCGTAGTAGTGGTCGGCATACTTGAGCGCCGCCCAGGTCTCACCCAGCCACGGAAGAGATTCACGGTGTCGAGCTGCTCGTTTGGGGCTGGGAAACAACAGCTTGGCGCCAGCCCAGACAGCCAGCGAGCACGATACCCCATACAAGACGAGGGAGCTCGTATCCCCGGACATTGCTGCTTCACGCTGAAGACGTGTGGCCCTCGGAGCTCCAATGCAGAAATGAGCGAGATGAACCGTCGGGAAAAGCACCCATCCTTTCAGCAGTACTGAAAGGATATGAAATGGAAAAACAACATGAGGTTCATTAAGGTGAAGTGCGTGAAAAGTGGTGAAAAACCTACGAGAACGTACGCAAAAACCAAAGCTGGATGTGATCGATCCGCTGTGGCCGCACTGGATAAACTGTTTGGATAGGAGGACTCACTCCTACGTCCACGTGACCGTGAAGCCTGTAGCGATACTCTGCTTGGCGCTCGACAGATCGATCTCCAGACTCTGCGTCGATGTGTTGTACGAAGAGATGGAGCCAAGAGAGACGCTCGAGGGCGAAGATGTCACGCCCAGAACGATCACCTTGTTCACCAAGCTCGTGCTCGCGCCGGCGTAGTCGTTCTGAGAGACCGTCGACGTGA
>JAABLK010000342.1:0-19671 GCA_012295415.1 Phytophthora chlamydospora
TTGGCGCAGAAGGGAAGCAGGAGTCGGGAGGTGGAGAGAGCAGCGATGAGCTTCCCGTACGCCCACATGAAGCCGAACGACGTTGCGAACGCTCCAGGTAACGAAAGGAGCGCGCTGTAGTGCTTTGAGATCTTGAGAAGCTGCACAAACCCGTTATCGAACGGAACGACAGTGTGGGGCAGCTCGGCCAAGCCAGGCGCAAGCGATGCGCTGACGAAGACGACCATGACTCCAGTCACAAACACGGTTGTGATGCAGGATAGTTGGGCCACAGGGATCACTTTCTTCGGGGAATCCACTTGATCGCACGCCAAGCTCATCGCCTCAATTCCAACAAAGAACCAGGCTGCATGAGGGAGGGCCAGCATGAAGCCTTGAAACCCGCCTACGAACTGCAATTCTGGGATTGCAGCGTGCTTGCCAAAGTTGACGTACGGCAGTGAACCGAAGCAGAAGAGCAAGAGGAAGAAGAGCGACAAAACGCCGAGGATTCCACTTACGTACCAGAAAACGCGACCCCCTTTGATCGTAATGGCGAGTGCAGCCACGTAGAAGAGCGCCCAGATCAATGGGTTGTACGGCTCCAAACTGGGAGACGCCTCGACCATCAATTCAGCGAACGAGATCACGGATGCGGACACGTAAACGATGTACTCGGTGGTATCGCAGCAGCCGATCATGAAGGCTGGATAGAAGCCGAGTGTGCATCGAGCCAAGCCGTACGCTCCGCCTGCAAAAGGTAAAGCCCCGTTGATTTCAGCGATGCAGCAGGTGAGCAAGAGGTATCCGATTCCAACGAGAAAGTAGGCGATGACGAAGCTGTAGAGCCCCGCGTCGAAGCCTTCGTTCCAGTCAAAGTACTGGCCGCCGAGAATGACGGTGATTCCAAGCAAGTAAATGTCCAGCCTCCCAGGTTTGTACCTCTCGGAAAGGGCAGCTTGAGGGCCAGTGCTGGTAGATTGCGGCTCGCGAGAGTTTGGGTCCTGGGCAGAGCTCACTTGGTTGATGTTGGGAGGCACGAGCTGCACTTTGTTGGACGAGACCCGAACGCTGCGCATGGCTGGAAAATGAGGCTGCCTTGTTACCGCTTCAAGTGTGAAGTTGTGGTGCTGGGCAGTCAGACAGATGGAGGTTTGTTTTTGGGAGAAGTCACTGAGAGACTGAGGACGCTCCACATTTGTGGGGGAACGGCCATCTATTCGAGAACTTGTGTTTGTGAAGCTATTTGGAAACTGGTGCGATGCAACATCGTCAAAATAGTCCGTCACTTTGCGGAAAGACACTTCAACGTCGCTTCTTACGTGGACAGCAAGTTCCAGGTCTTGCCCGACGACAAGATCGCCGGTTTTGCATTGTGCAGACGATGAACTTTAGTATTTTGGTCACGTCTTCGCCGGCTTTGAACTTACTGGTCCTATCTTACCAGAGCCAGACGATTTCGTGGACAAGGGATTGACCGACACTACTCGCGTCGAGTTGGAAGACTTCGCCGAGAAGGAGAAGGGGTTCATGGATATCTTGACCTTCCTCGCCTTCTCGCTGAGTGAAGAATCGGCGCCGCTACTACCACTGACTTTATGCTGCCGATTTTGCCGGTTCGCTGCCACTTTCTTGATGTTAAACTTCGTCACATGCGCCACTAACATGACCTTGTTCTCCTGAGGAGAGAACGTCTGGCGCTTGCGAGCGTAGCTGAAGTAGAAGACCGTGAAGAGAGCCACTACAACAGCGAAGCCGATCGCGTCGACCCCTCCATCGTCATGAACTACGAGAAGTGAAGTGGCCATGAGGATCCAGATCAGTAGCGAGACGATAGCCCCTGCAACGCCAAACGGACTCTTGAACTCGGAGCTCTTGATGTTGCGGTAGTTCTTCTTGAGCGCGATGTACCCGACGCACTGGCCAGCATACGACATGGCGGCAGACAGCATGCAAACCCCAGTAAAGCTCTCTCCAATCTCAGGGACGAAGTAAACGAGCAGGCAGAGGCTGTAGCTAAAGGCTGAGCCGACGATCAGAGCGTTGTACGGCGTGTTGCTGTCTTTCGTCGTCTTGGCGCAGAAGGGAAGCAGGAGTCGGGAGGTGGAGAGAGCAGCGATGAGCTTCCCGTACGCCCACATGAAGCCGAAGGCCGTGGCGAATGCCGCTGGAAGAGACAGGAGCGCTGCGTAATGGTGGGGGATTTGGAACATGAAGGAGAAGCCGATGTCGTACAGGACCTCAGCACTGGCCACTTGAGCCAAACCCGGAGGCAGCGAAGCAGACACGAACAAGACCATGATGCCCGTACAGAAGGCAGTTAAGACGCACGTGAGCTGAGCCATGGGAATGACCTCCTTCGGAGCGTCGATCTGGTCGCACGCGTACGTCAAGGCTTCAATACCAACGAAGAACCAGGCGGCATGAGGGAGGCCCAGCAGGAAACCTCGAAAGCCCCCGACGAACTCCATCTCTGGGTTGGCTGCGTACTTGGCAAAATCCACATACGGGAGGGAGCCGAAGCAGTAAATGAGAAGAAACAGCAGCGCCAAGGCTCCCAGCACTCCGCTGACGACCCAGAAGAGCTTATCGCCTTTGATGATGATCGAGAGAGCAACCACGTAGAAGACAGTCCACACTAAAGGTTGATAGGCTTTCAAGCCTGGCGCTGCCTCTAGCATCAACTCCGTCAGTGAAATCACGGAGGCGGAGACGTAGACGATGTACTCGGTTGCATCACAGCAGCCGATCATGAAGGCTGGATAGAAGCCCAGCGTGCATCTTGCCAAGCCGTACGCTCCGCCAGCAAACGGCAGCGCTCCATTGATCTCAGCAGTGCAGCAACACAGTAAAATGTACCCGATCCCGATGAGGAAGTAGGCGATGATGAAGCTGTAGAGTCCCGAATGCAGGCCTTCGTTCCAGTCCGAGTACTGTCCGCCGATGACGATGGTGATTCCCAGCATGAAGATGTCGAGTTTCCCTGGTTTGTATAGGGCTGGAGGGTTTGTTGCTGTAGGACCGAGTCCAGTCGTTTGAGGCTCGCGAGTACTTGGATCCTTGACGGAGTCTGGAAGGTGGGCGCTGCTTGGATGAACTTGCTGGACCTTGTTGGAAGAGACCGCAAGGCTGCGCATCTTGGAGATCACCATCTTTGGCGTGAGGGAACGTAGTCTGAGTGGGGTGAGCTGGAAGGGCTGGAATGGCGGACTGGTTCGTGGCAAACGTTTTAGTTTGCTGGTGACTCCGTTCTGAGGACCGAAGGATGAAAACGCCTTGAGGGTTGACGTTCAGCGGCTTGCAGAGTTCCAAGCAGATACGAATAGTCATGGGATCAAGCAGCAACGTGGTAAATAGCAGGCCAGAACAAGACTGAAGGCCAGGTCGGTATTTTCGTCACGTTCGGTGCTTACTAAGCGGGACAAGGAGCACTTTTCTCGACTTGTCGGCTTGCGAGCTCTCCGTTGCTCCGTGTGTTCGCTGGTCGCTTTTGTGCCGCTTTGCAGCGACCTTCTTGCTGTTGAATTTCATGACGTGCGCGATGGTTGTTTTCCTGGGTTGAGAAGTCTGTCGCTTCCTGGCGTATCCGAAGTAGTAGGTCGAAAGGGCCGCTATCATGAGGAGAAACGCGGCTAACGCAACTCCCCCATCGTCTTGGAACGCGACGAGCGCGACGGCCGTCAGAATCCACACCAGCATCGAATACACGGCGCCGCCGATCCCCCACGGACTAGTGAAGGACGAACTCTTGATGTTGCGGTAGCTCCTTTTCAGGGAGATGTAGCCAGGGTCGAAGGCGTTCTTCTTGAAGGCGACGTAAGGCAGTGAGCCCAGGCAGAAAAGCAGCAACAAGAGCAGCGACGCAACGCCCAGAAAGAGGTTAACTGTCCAGGAAACGCGGTCGCCTTTGATGTTCACATCCATTGCCGCCCCGTAGCAGATCGGCCACGCTAGTGCTCGATCGCTGGAGCAGCCTCGATGACGAGGTTGGTGAGCGATATCACACCCGCCGACACGTACAGCAGCCGATCATGAACGCAGGGTAAAACCCGAGCGTGCAGTGCGCCAAGCCGTAAGCCACGCCCGCAAACGGAAGAGCCCCATTCATCTCCCCCAGACAGCTGCAAAGCGTGACGTATCCGGAGCCGATGATCAAATACGCAACGAGAACAGTGTAGATCCCCGCCGAGATGCCGCTGTTTCAGCCATAGTACTGCCCGCCGATCGCGATGCTGATCCCGAGCAGGTAAATGTCTAGCTTTCCCGGTTTGTACTTCTCTCGTAAGTGCGGGTCGACTGGGCCAGAGGCTGCCTGCACGTCTCTCGACTCGGAGCTCTTGGATGAACTTGGCACGTTGCTGCTTCCAGGCGCCGTCTTGGGATGGACTTTGCTCGGCCCAACGAATAAGCTCAAAAGCCTTGAAATCATGAGATCGGCTCAAGGGATAGCTTGCAGGAAGTTTGTGAGTGAGTGGGGACATGTTCCGACTTCTGTCTTCCCCATCACTGGATGTATTTGCGGGGCCAAGTGGATGACTTGGAAAGTGTTCGTTTCGCACTTTGAATGGTTTGACAAATACACGAGTTGGGTGGGATGTTCGTGTTGGAATCGATCACCAACGAGGCCGAGTGCGTCAGTTTTAAAGTTTAGTAACTCGCGGCAGTGCCGCACCGGTTCAATGCAAGACTTGGAGTGTCCAGATGAAATGAATAGCGCTGCCGGATTCCAGTCGAGGCTCCAACACAAACGCGAACGCAGAAAAGATATAGCAGTGACTCCAAAAGCGACAGAGACGCCGTGCAAACTAGATGAAAGGCATCACAAACTCAAGCGCTGCTTGTTGTGTGCCTGCGAGGCTTGTAACTACAGTACGATCGATCGGGAAAGCTACGTCTACGACATCCGGCGCCAAGACGAACGGAACCTGAGCTTTTATTTGCTGACAATGCTCGAGTGCAGATGCCTTCGACGATGAACCCCACAAAGGCGTCGTCACTAGTGGGCCAACGAGTATCACGCAGCCAAACGGGACCGTGTTGAGAGACGAATCTGTAGAGTGAGATCGACGGCCTTATAGGGGAACGATGCGATCGCTCATTCTTCAACAAAAGAGGAAACTGTGTTGTTGTTGACTAGAACCAGATAACTTGAACCTGAAGCTGCGCTCACAGATCTTACATAATTACGAAGAAGAAAAGGAATTTTGTTATTAGTAGTTCTCATCGAACTGTGCTAGTCACTGATTTCATTGTGACTTTTGTGCTCTTGGTCCTCCCCCTGCCGCTCTCCGTTTGGGATGTTTCCGTCCCACCAGCCCCCGTGTTTTTGCTGTTGCTGCTGCTTTTCTTGAATTTCTGCTTCCGTCGACCAGCCACGACTTTCTTCTTGACGTTAAACTTCGTTACATGCGCCACGAGCATCACGCGGTTCTCCGCCGCCGAGAAAGTCTGCCGCTTACGCGCGTAGCCGAAGTAAAACATCGTGAGCAACGCCACCGTGACGGAGAAGGCGATGATCTCCACACCTCCGTTGTCTTGGAACCCCACGACCGCGACGATACACACGAGCCAGACGATCATTGAATAGACAGCTCCAAATATCCCAAAGGGACTCTGGAACTCGGAGCTCTTGATGTTGCGGTAGTTCTTCTTGAGCGAGATGTAGCCGACGCACTGACCCGTGTACGACGTGAAGGCCGATAGGATGCAGATGTGGAAGAGGTTTCCACCCACGGCAGGGACGAAGTACGAGATGAGGCACAGCGCGTAGCTGACAGCCGAACCGGCAAGGAGCGCCCCGTACGGGGTCTCGTTCTCTTTCGTCGTTTTGGAGAGGAACTTAGGCAGAAGACGCGACGTCGCCATTGCTACGATCAACTTTCCGTAACACCACATGAACCCGAAGGCCGTCGCGTACGTGGCCGGTAGGGAAAAAATCGTAGCCGCGTGGTTAGGAATGCCGAACATGAGAGTGAAGCCTCTATTGAAGGGAACGAGTTCGTCCGGTAACGCTGCCAGACCGGGCGGAAGTGAGACTGTGACGAAGTATACGACAATTCCAGTTACCACAAGAGTGGCGACACAGGAGACCTGGGCCACAGGGACGATCTTCTTGGGCTGGTCGACCTGGTCGCTCGACAGACTCAGAGCTTCCACACCGACGAAGAACCACGCAGCTAGCGGCAAAGCTTTCATGAAGCCAGGGAACCCGTCGACGAACTCTAACGCTGGATCTGCGCCGTACTGGGAGAAATCCACGAACGCAAAAGACCCCAAGCAGTAGATGACTGCAATCAATAGGGAAACGGTGCCGATGCCGAGATTGAAGACCCAGAACGTCCGACCGCCTTTGATCTGGATGAAGAGAGCACTCACGTAGAATAGAGCCCACAACAGAGGCGACAGAGGCTCCAATGAGGGCGCTGCGTCGGCTAGGAGAGCGACGAACGACAGTGTCGACGCCGACACGTACGCGATGTACTCGAGCGCCTCGCAGCAGCCGACCATGAAGGCCGGATAGAAGCCCAGGGTACATCGCGCTAGACCGTAGGAACCTCCTGCGAAAGGCAAAGCTCCCGTGATTTCGGCCGTGCAGCTACATAGCGTGATGTAGGCGGAGGCGATCAGCAAGAAGGCGACGAAGAAGCTATAAACGCCAGCCGAGGCGCCTGCGTTCCAGCAGAAATACTGGCCGCCGATGACGATGGTGATGCCCAGCATCATGATGTCCAGCTTCTGGGGTTTGTATGGCTTTCTTGCTGTGTTGGCCGATGGCCCCGGCGTTGACTGAGCATCTCGTGAATCGGCTAGTTTTGCTCGGCTGGACTGGATCTGAATCGATGCTGGCGCGAGCGGCTGCACTAGCGTCGATCTCCGAAAGAAATTGAAGGAAACCATGGTGTTCAAGAAGCGCCTGGCAGTGAGTTGGAGCTTGCTGCGTGACTCGAAAACGTGTGTTTGGGAAGCTATTTCAGCTGTCAAGACCAAGACTGCTTTGAAACGACCGAGGACGAGAAGCTGTGCTTCTGTGATCTTAGCAGAATTGGAGAAGACGGCAATATTGTTTTTCCTTAGCTTGTCTCTCTCGGATGTAAAATAAATGATTTATTGTTTTAATGTTTTTATTGTCGTATTCGATCTATCGCGCGGTACTTGCGACGGATTTACTCGATTTCGGGCCCCATTTGCTCTCTGTCTGAGACGTTTCCGTTCCTCCGCCAGTTCGCTTGCTGTTGCTGCTCCCCTTCAGGTGCTTTACTCTTCGCCCAGCGCCCACTTTCTTCTTGACGTTAAACTTCGTTACATGCGCCACGAGCATCACGCGGTTCTCCGCCGCCGAGAAAGTCTGCCGCTTACGCGCGTAGCCGAAGTAAAACATCGTGAGCAACGCCACCGTGACGGAGAAGGCGATGATCTCCACACCTCCGTTGTCTTGGAACCCCACGACCGCGACGATACACACGAGCCAGACGATCATTGAATAGACAGCTCCAAATATCCCAAAGGGACTCTGGAACTCGGAGCTCTTGATGTTGCGGTAGTTCTTCTTGAGCGAGATGTAGCCGACGCACTGACCCGTGTACGACGTGAAGGCCGATAGGATGCAGATGTGGAAGAGGTTTCCACCCACGGCAGGGACGAAGTACGAGATGATGCACAACGCGTAGCTGACAGCCGAACCGGCAAGGAGCGCCCCGTACGGGGTCTCGTTCTCTTTCGTCGTTTTGGAGAGGAATTTAGGCAACAGACGCGAGTTGGCCATTGCCACGATCAGTTTTCCGTAACACCACATGAACCCGAAGCCTGTAGCGTACGTAGCCGGCAATGAAAGCACAGTGGCGACTTGGTGACGAATGCTGAACATAAGTGTAAAGCCTCGGTTAAAGGGAACGAGTTCCGATGGTAAGGAAGCCAGGCCTGGCGGTAGTGAAGCCGTCACGAAATACACGACCAATCCCGTGATGAAGAGCGTCACGGCACAGGAGACCTGGGCTACTGGGACGATCTTCTTCGGCTGGTCAACCTGATCGCTAGATAAACTTAACGCCTCAACGCCAACGAAGAACCACGCAGCTAATGGCAACGCTTTCATGAATCCTTGGAACGCGTCGACGAACTCGAGCTGATCATCCACGGCGTATTCCGAGAAGTCCACGTACGCGAAAGATCCGAGACAATAAACTACGAGGATCACCAGCGAGAGGATGCCGATTCCGAGATTGAAGACCCAAAATGTGTGGCCCCCTTTGATCTGGATGAGAAGAGAGCTCACGTAGAACAACGCCCACAAAAGCGGCGCAAGTGACTCGAGAGAGGGAGCGGCGTCAACGATGAGATCCACGAACGAAATCGTAGATGCCGAGACGTACGCGATGTACTCGAGCGCCTCGCAGCAGCCGATCATGAACGCTGGATAAAACCCCAGAGTACACCTCGCCAGTCCGTAGGAACCTCCAGCGAACGGCAAAGCCCCCGTGATTTCCGCCGTACAGCAGCACAGCGTGATGTAAGCTGAAGCGATCAATAGGTAGGCGATGAAGAAGCTGTAGATGCCCGCCGAGATGCCTGCATTCCAACAGAAATACTGGCCGCCGATGACGATGGTGATTCCAAGCATGAAGATGTCCAGCTTCCCGTGGCGGTACTTGTCAGCATTATCTGCTGACGGCCCAGAGGCTGGCTGCACGTCTCTTGATGATGTTTGTTTCTGCCCACTTGGTACAATGTGAACCGTCGACGGCGCTAGTGGCTCAACGAGAGTGGACCGTCGAAGAACCCGACGAATGGAGGGGAACTTCATGCTCTGCTGGTCGAGAGGCTCTTCCTGAGAGCGTGCTCACTTGCGAAATGAGTTTTGCTGCAGGTCTTCGGTTGCTATTTCCGCAAGCACAGACGTCTTCGAAACCCCGAGGACGAGAAGGACCGAAGTCGAATTTGCACACGATTTTAACGAGCTCAGACAGATATAATCAAGTTTTGCAGCGGATTTTTGAGAAAAAGACGTTGAAAAAAGTGTTTTAGTGGCCTGCGCTTCTGTTGCTTCGAACTGACCTGATGGACCTTATGGATTTTCCGATTGTCGCCTCTTTCCTCGACTGCCTCTCCGTTGAAGCCTCGCCGGTGCTGGTGGAGCTCGTAGTTTGGTGTTTGTGACGTCGACCGGCGGCGACTTTTTTAATGTTAAACTTGGTCACGTGAGCGACCAACATGACGCGGTTCTCCTGTGGTGAGAAGGTTTGCCGCTTTCTCGAGTAGCCAAAGTAGAAGACGGTGAGGAACGCGAGGAGTGTCAGGAATATCAAGGGCTCGACACCTCCGTTGCCTTGGAACGCAGCAATCCCCACGATCCCCAGCACCCAAACCAACATGGAGTACAAGGCCCCCCACGACCCGAACGGACTGCGGAACTCGGAGCTCTTGATATTGCGGTAGTTGTGCTTGAGCGAGATGTAGCCGACGCACTGCCCCGTGTACGACATGAAGCCCGAGAGCATACAGATGTTGAACAAATACTGGCCGAGGGACGGCGCCCAGTAGACGACGAGGCACAGCGCATAGCTCACCGCCGTTCCCGCTGTAAGAGCGGCGTAAGGTGTTTCGTTTTCTGCGGTTGTTTTACCGAGGAACGGCGGCAGGAGCTTGGATGTTGCCATTGCCACGATGAGCTTTCCATAGCACCACATGAAGCCAAAAGCTGTAGCGTAAGTGGCAGGTAGAGACAAGACGGTAGCTGCGTGCCGAGAAATGTTGAAAAGCGGCATGAAGCCGAGGTCAAACGGAACGAGATTCGTTGGTAGAGCTGCAAGCCCTGGAGGAAGCGAAGCGGTGACGAAGTAAATGAAGATTCCAGTCACGAAAAGCGTCAGGACGCAGGAGACTTGGGCGATCGGCACGATGTGCTTGGCGTGTTCGAGCTGGTCGCTGGCCATGGGGAGAGCTTCAACGCCGACGAAGAACCACGCAGCGAGAGGCAGCGCCTTCATGAAGCCTTGGAATCCGTCCACAAACTCCAAGTCCGAGTCAACAGCGTATTCCGCGTAGTCGACGAACGGCAGGGAGCCGAAGCAGTAGAGCACGACGATCAGCAGTGAAATGACGCCGAGTGCGAGATTGAAAAGCCAAAAGGCTCGACCCCCTTTGATGTGGAATACCAACGCGCTCAGGTAGAAGAGACCCCACAGGATGGGACGGTACGGCTTGAGGTCCGGCGCTGTGTCGACCACCAAGTCGACGAACGCGATGGTGGACGTCGAGACGTACGCGATGTACTCGAGCGCTTCGCAGCAGCCGATCATAAAGGCAGGGTAGAACCCCAACGTACAGCGCGCTAAACCGTAGGCTCCTCCTGCAAAGGGCAAAGCCCCCGTGATCTCCGCCGTACAGCAACATAGCGCAACGTACGCGGTTCCGATGAGCAGGTAGGCGATAAAGAAGCTGTAGAGACCCGCTGCGATGCCTGCGTTCCAGCAGAAATACTGACCGCCGATGACGATCGTGATGCCGAGCATGAAGACGTCCCACTTGCCAGGCTTGTAGGTCGTTTTAGTGGTTCCAGCTGACGGTCCTACAGTGGAGACGACGCGAGTTGTGTCCTGCTTGCGGAGAGTCGACGCTGGGTTCGACTGCACACGCACGGATCGGATCGCTTGCGGTGTCGGAGAGACGGACACCATCGAGATGGCAGACTGGTGCCAACTTATCTGCGGGCAAATGTTGTTCTCGGTTGAAAGCTGCAACCGGAATCCCCAACTCAAGAGCACAAGAAGCAAGAGTGAGGAAACGAATCAGGACGGCCGCCGCCTGACTCGAAATAGGGCACGCAATGAAAACATCTCGTGGTCTTAACGCGTTGGCAAGACAACGATGTCAACGACGAAACCTGACCGGGTTTCAACCTCACCACAGTGTGCCGTAGTTTCGTCTTCTGGTCAACGGCAGAGCGCCTCGAAGCTGACCAGCATTGCATGTGGTGCTTGAAAATAGCGATAGCGACTGCCAGCGTCAGTTGCATGACCCACCGGATCAGTTCACCGTCGGGGCGGGGTCTGCTTGAGACCTCAGCTCTTGAGCTGGCACAGCTCGAAAGTGATTGTCACTTCTGAAAGTTTGCAGGCTCATGGAGCCTGTGAACACGCGAAGAATGGGGCACAACCGACCAGGACGAGCGACTTGCTCGTTGCCTGGAGAGTTGGCAGAGTCTATAAATTGAAACCGAGAAGCGTCTTGCTCCTCCGAAAACTAGCAGAATCTACAGAGACTCCATGTACTTCTTCTGCAGCTCGAACGCCACGAGGGTGATACCAAAGAGCGGGGCTTGTACCATCATACGAGGACCCGTGCCCTTCATCAATGCCTTGAGGCCGTTCGCGCCCACGACCTTCCGGACGCAGTCCACCATTCCGGTGTACGGAGACCCCTTCATCTGCAGCCGCGTCTTGATCACGTCTGCCGGTGTACAGATCGCAGCGGCTCCAGCTCCTGCAACGGCACCAGCCGCGATAATCGACAGCACCGAGTTCTTGCCCGTGGCCTTGTCAGCCCAGGTATCGCGTAGCGTAGCGTAGGACGGGAAGAAGAGGACGGCGTACGGCACGTCGCGCAGGAAGCAGACGCCAGCGCCCTTGTACACACCGCGAATCCCAAGACTCCGCACAACCTCCATAGCCGTTTGTCGCTCCGCCAGAGGCAGCGACGTCTGCATCTGCAGTCGGATCTTGACGATCTCAACCTGGAAGAACCAAACACGAAAGTTAGCACGAATCCGACAGAAATTCGCTGAACGGGTGCCTCTTACCGGGTTGGTGATGATGGACTGGGCACTGCCGGCGCCTGCACCAGCCAGCGCTTGTCTAGCCAGACTGATGTGGCCGTCCGCGTCGGTGAGTTGTTCACGGAGCTGCTCGTTTACTGCAAGCTTGATGGCCTTCTCGGGAAGCACCCCCATGAGCGTAGGGGGAAGACCGCGGTACAACCCGCGTAGTCCGTCGGTGGCCACGATGTGCTTGAAGCATTGCAGAGGCCCGGAGAACATCATGCGTCCTCCCGTGCGCGTCTGGCCTTGCAGGTGCGTCTTGACGATGTCAATGGGGAAGGTGGCGACCATTCCGACGGCGCCTGCCATTCCGCCCACAGCGAGTTTCAGGTGAAGTGGGATTGCATGGGCGGTCTGCAGTGTCTTGGGGGCAGATGCAGCGTCACGGGGGCCCAGCGAGCGCACCTTGAGCTGCGGGATGTGGCGAAGCGGGGCGGAGGACGACATTCTGGAAACTCGAGGGGAGTTTTAGGGACGGAGGTGGAGCTTCGAGGCCGGAAAAACGCGAATGAGGAAATGTTGAGAGGCTTCCAAGCATGGTGAAAGGGAGAACGAGCGGCGGCGGGCGCTGGGACGCACGCAACGACCTCCAGAACGACCGAGCACAAGGCGCAGGAAGCCTCTCGTGTTGGGCTATGCTTAGCCAGCCGTTTTTCTGCTTGGAGGTTTCGCGTGACGTCGCCTCGTGACGTCGCTCGTTTGACGCAACTACTTCTGTAATTATGGGATAGTTATGGACATTATTGCGGTCATATTGGAATAATACGTTCTAGTTGATAGCATAAGAATGTAATTCAGGAAGTTACGAGGGCGACGTGTCAGAATCTTTTCTGTAAAAAGTGAGACAGCAGCCGATGGGGACAGCTGTGGGGACACTTTGCTTCACGCCGCCTGCACTGTGCGTATTTTGAGGGAGCAAGGCAATTCCTCGTGGCACTGCTGTTCTGCCCAGCAAGTTTCGCCTGCCGTGGGGACCCTTTGGTCCAGAACTCGTGGCTGCGCAGTCGAACTTGCAATTCGTTGAGGCACTCCACTGTTCGGCCCGGCCTGTACGCGAAGCTGCTCTCTGGATAGCAGGAGTTTTTGCTTCGAGGACAGCAAATTGCCTGCGAGGCGCTTGCCTAGGTCGCTGCAACGGTGCTATTAGCTGACATTTAATGCAGCTGTGGTGGTGACGTTGTTAGTGCGCCTTGCGAATCACTGCAAGGTGGATTGTCCCGGATGAAAGTGCTCATTGATTCACAGTTGACGGGGATCTCCACCACAAAGGGAAATTTGGTGGCCGTGCCAGGCTGGCGAGAAAGTTCTCGTGGCGCTGCTCATGCGCATCTCGAGCCCGCCCGCCATAAACGCTGTCGGGCGAAGAGTGCAGATCCAGAGACAGACCCAACGTTGAAGTGAAGGGCAACTTCCGCTTTGGTCGATTGGATGTGGCACGTTTACCTCAAGAGACGGGCGCCGATAAACAAACAAACAATCTTGCTTTCAGTTCATCCCAGCCTGGAAGCCTGGAACTCTGCAGTGCAGGCGCTCTACTCTATTATACTAGCACCATGGTACATCTACAGGTTTTCCATCATTACTGCAGCCACGCCGAGATAGGTGTTGCTAGTGCAGCGACAGCATTTGTGCAGAGTTTCTCGTCTCGCTGGTGGCACCCCCAGGGCCAGTCAACGTGTTCAAAGACCGCAGCACTAAACAGAAGTGCTGTCACGCCGACAACCACAGTAATGGAGAACAGGCTGTACTCCGACAGCGTCGAGCAAAGCGATACACACTTCTCCGGGCGCAAAGCTGGCGAGATAGAGCATCACGAGGCGACAACTGCACTGCTCGAGCGAGCAGCTTCCCTGTGTGTTCCTGCTCGACTTCCACGGGATCTTCACGCAGCGCAATGTGCTGGCAACGTCTGAGCGAAGAAGAAGGCCCGGACACAACAACTTCCTGTTTTCTATTATCCCTAGAGTTGCTGTTCCTATTGTCAGCAGGCCTCGTCGTCCATGCGCTGCAGCGTGTCCGTGATGGCTGTGGAGGAGGGCGACGGTCGTGGGCGAGGCGAGATCAGCGTGTCGTCCTGCACCACGTGTTTCTCCATGAACTCGATGAAGCGGTCCCCGTAAAAGTCTGGGTTCACGGCCGAGATCTGCTTGCGGTTGTGGCGCAGGCCCTTGAAGAACGTCTCGGCGATCTTGCGCGTGTTGTACTGCTGCAGGATGTCGATGATGCCCAGGAAGTACACAAAGCCGTTCTTGCGCCCGTGTCGGTCTCGCCCGTAGATGCCGCCCTCGTCCTTGCAAAAGACCGACTCCGAGTACTCGGCGTACGCCGCCGTGTCCAGCAGTCGAGGCGACAGCGGCGCCATGGAGGACGCCGTGCTTTTCGGCGTGGACGGCAGCGACCCAACCGAGCTGCGGTTCGCCGGCGACGAGAAGTCTCCAAACGCCGCGCCGAAGCTCCGGCCGAAGCCGCCTTCACTGCTGGTCGAGTCGTCCAGCTCCGAGTCGTTGTCCGAATCGAAGTTCGGGTCCACGTAGCCGTCGCTCCACGTCGGCGTGTTCGGCGGGGACAGCGCGAGTCGCGTTTGGATCGACGCCACGGCACTGGGGACGGGCGGAGGCAGCAGCTCGATGTCGTCTCCAGGCATCGACGCGGATCGGACTGGGCGGTTCTGAGGGATGTCTACGAACTGAGGGTCGGAGCCAGCCGGGGTGGTCGGGAGTGACCTGGACACGGCGCTGGGCTGCGAAGCCGGTGGGCCAGTGTACAAGTCGTTCAGCAGCTCACAGCCCGAGTCGTGGACGCCGATGAGCAGACTGTAGTCCATGATCTTCATCCTCTTGAGGAACTCGACGTCCTTGCGAAGCTGCACCAGGAAAATCGCTCGCCGTGCGACGCCCATCTGCAGGTGGAAGCCTTTCTCGAGCAGATCGTTGTCCTTCAAGACGCCGGCGCTGCCTCTTTCGAGCTCCTTCGCGGTCGCGTGGCGTCCGACGCGCGAGCCCTTGAGGTCGAACCGCGCGTGGATCTCCAGCGGCGTGTCGAAGACGCTGGCCATGATGACGAAGTGCATCTTCCGGCGCAGATGGTGCATCTTGACGCGGTGCATGCCGTAGAAGCGCGTGATGAGCGTGTTGGGGTTCTCCATGACGAACTTGTAGTAGTGCGGCAGGATGCGGCGCAGGAACTTGGACTCGTCCTTCGTCTGTGTCTTGATCATGAAGCGGCCGTCGTGCGAGTAGAAGAAGAACTGGCCCGACTTGGAGTTGGACATGAACTCGATGAAGTTGAAGTCGCCGCTCAGCGTCAGCATGTAGTCGGCCAGGTCGATGCCGAAGCGGCGACGCACCTGGCGGAACACGTCGGGCGAGTAGTCCTTGAACTTGAACGGGTGCTGCAGCTGCGAGTTGGCCGGGAAGATCTTCTTGTCCACGAGCATGAAGTCGTCCATCGTCAGCCGCTGCTTGAAGGGCTTCTGCAGCCCCGCCGAGTCGCGGATGCCGCACATCATGCCGTACGTCAGCGCGTACTGTTCGTGCTGGAGGTTGATCACGTTGCCTGCCGGTGGCTTGAAGCTCCTCTCGACGTTCTTGTAGCGTGTGTGGCCCAGCTTCGTTTTCCCGATGCGCATCCGCTTGTCCAGGATCGACAGGCTGGCCTTCGCGTTGGCTCGTTCCAGAGCTTTCGACGCCGGAGACGCTGGATCAGCCTCTGAGCCTTCGACGGTCGTGTTCATATCCAGCGCTGTGGACGTCGAAGTGGAAACGGAAGTGGCGCTGGACGTGAGCATGGAGCTGCTGGTTCCCATCCCGTCACTCTCGATGAAGGTCGGCGAGGCCGGCCGGCTGCTCTGCGACGACGGAGCCCTCGGTCTGCGACGGTCGGGCGACGGCGGCGCCGCTTTGCCGGAGAGCCGCTCGGGCGCAGCTTCCTTGACGCTGTCAACGGCGGGCGAGAGCCCATCGACAGCGGGGGCGGCCACTTCCACGGGCATGGGCGACTGCTTTGGGGGATAATCTCCGCGCAGGGGATTCGTGAATGGCGGCGACCTAGGCGCTGGTAGAGAATAGCAGCCATCTGCACCACAGACTACGAGCCGAGGACGAGGCTGAAGCCAGCCGCACATCAACGGAAGTCACCGGAAAAGCCCCTCAACTTCCATTTTCAGCGCCGTCACGCAGCGCCATCGCATGTCTGGCTTCCCCCATCGTCGTGCCATCAAGACGTAGATATTTTCAGCGGACAAGACGAGCTTTTCTTGGTCTCGAGGGGATCAGAACGTCACGCGTGGCATCAAGCCAAGGCTGGCAAAGCGTTCCTGAGCCAGCGCCAGAGACGGGAGGCGTGCGTGTCAATCGTTGTCAAGTCGCAAATCCAGGTCGGCACCACCGCGGGAATCGGACCCCAAGCAGCTTGTCACACGTACGGTATCCAAAGCGATGAGGCGGCGAGGGCGGGCCGCCCGGCTTGCTCGAACAACGGGCTTTTGTCATTTTTTGTCAGTGGTTTACATGTACTCGAGCATCCTGGTGCCTGCGTCTACGGTTCCTGCGGCCGGAGTGGCCGAAGGTCTGGGCTGCCAGGTTAGACGGTGGCCTGGCCGCCGCGCTGCTCGATCAGCAGCTTCCAGAACTCGTGCGTCTCGGCCACCGTGGCCTCGGCGAAGTCGCGGCCCATGCACTTGTCCTCGTAGCCGTACTTGTTCACCTGGGGCAGCTTGTAGTCGCGCAGCCAGTCGTGGATGGCCGTGATGCAGCCGGGCATGTGCGCCTCGATGTCGGCCACGTCGTTGATGAGCGGCGCGTAGTGGTCCTCCACGTTGATGCAGATGACCTTCCAGTCCGTCTCGTTGTCGTCGATCAGGGCCAAGACGCCCAGGATCTTGACCTGCACGATGGAGCCCGTGCGCCACTGCTTGGTGCCGATCTCCACCACGTCGATGGGGTCGTTGTCGCCCACGCAGCCCGTGCCTTCCGTCACGTGCTCGGGGTCCTCCCACGTCTGCGGCATGGCGCCGTAGTTGAACATCATCTCGCCCCAGCCGTACTCGCGTAGCTTGCCGTTCTTCGTGTCCTGCTTGATGGGGTTGAAGGGCTCGCCCGTGGCGATCTCCATTTTCTTGCGGGTCCACTTGGGAATCTCGCAGATGAAGTTGACCGTGCCGTCCGGGTTGTAGAGCGGGATGTCGTGCCACGGCGAGATCTGCTGGCGCTCGCCGTTGGGGCCCGTGTGGTAGAAGTTGACGCGGAACTCGAAGCTCGGGAAGGCGCCCACGGCCTCCGTCTCGATGTTGCCCACCTCCGGGTTGGCGATCCGCGCCTTGAGGAACTTGAACTTGGCCTGGTAGCGACGCATGGCCTCGTTCTGGTTGTCGGCGGCGTGGTCGTCGTTCCACCACTTCATGAACGAGTTGAAGTCGATCTGGCCCGTCGCCGACTTGCTGTGCATGTGCTGGATGGCCTCGCGCGCGTCCTCGTTCGAGATGGGCTCGCCCAGCTTGGCGTGCAGGTCCAGCAGGTCGTCCTCGCTGATGAAGCCGTTGCCCTGCACGTCGAAGAGGTTGAAGATGGCGCGCATGCGCTCCATCTCGCGGGGCTCAATGTTCAGCTCCGTGCCGTCGTCCAGGACGGAGCTGCGACGCGTGAGGGCGGAGCGGATCTCCGTGCCGTAGCGCTTCTCGGCCTGCTCGTACGAGGCGAGCTCGGCCTTGAGCGTGGTCACCTCGGAGCGCAGGTCCTCGAGCTCCACGGTCATCGAGAGCACGTCCGGGTCCTCCTCGCGCCACGAGTCGCTGCGCTTGGAGCGGAAAGCCGCGCCCTTGGGGGACGAAGAAGGGGACGAAGCCACAGGCCGCGCGTACTCGACCTTCTCGCCGTCCTTCCGGTCGGGCGCGTTGTCGATGCACTGCTGCATGGTGTCCAGCCACTTGAGCTGGTCCTCGGACGACTCCGTGTACACGCGGAAGCAGTTGTTGGACGGCGTGTAGAACTGGAAGCCGTTGGGCTTGCCGTCCCACGCGTGCACCGAGGAGAAGGGGATCTTGCCGCGGATGGAGCGACGCTCAAAGTCCTCGAGGGACAGGAAGTAGACGATCTGCAGCTCGCCCTTGTAGATGACGCAGTAGCGCTTCTTCCACAGCAGCGAGTGCGTCTCCGGCTTCTTGTACAGCACGCCGGCGATCAGCACCTCGCGGTTGTCCACGGCGTGCGCCTTGGACTGCTTGAGGAAGTTGGCGAAGGACGCGATCGTGGACGCCATCTTTGTGTCAGAGTGATGGTCTATCGAACGGGAGACTTGTGCTTGGAGGCGAGCAAATCGCAGAATGGCGAGTCTGGGGGGAAGGATCTGATGGAGACCACGTATGGGAGCCCAATTGTGTGGAATGGAGCCCAATTGGAGGTAGTTTGGGTGGTGGTGAGATGGCCAATTGGGATTCACGCCCGGCTATGCACATCACAGAGCGGCCAAACGGCTGTGATTGGCGCAAAAGGAAGCCAATTGGAGACGGAGACAACAATGGGACGAGGAGGTCTTGACCCGTGATGCGTATGTAAACTCCGGCCAAAGGGTGTGACGCCCAGCCAAGACTTTGTGTTGCCCCCAGTGAGGTGGGCGGACAATCTGCTGAAAAATGCCAAGCAGCGGCTGTCGTCGTCACGCCCGGCTTCGATCGGACACCACAGCGGATAGAGAGATCCGCATGGACAGGCCCGTGGCGGTAATGTGAAGGCGACGTCGCCTTCGGACCGCGGGCTCCGACCATGAGAAATGGCGCTAACGCGGCGGTCTGATCAAAGGAACCGAGCATTGTTAAATGCGCAAAGGGCTCCGAAAACGAGAGGTTCTGATAACCGCGTCGTGGGCATCAAGCCAAGGCAGGCGCTCAGTGCGTCATGACGAGGTCCAAGTACGTCAGCAGTACAGCAAACGGGCATTTGAGACCTTGACCGGCAAAGCGTGACGAGGCAGACGGAGTCATTGCGGAATCAACCAGGACCAACTTGTCGCTCTATTGAGGTTCTTCGACCGAGCTGCCTGCTTCATCGATGACTTCAATTGCTGCTTCTCGGTCAACTTCTCTGTCGTGGTCAAAGTGCGTCCGTCGCTGTCGATTCATGAGCGTATACGTCGATCGTCGCTGATTTCTACCGACGGGTCGAGAACCATTGGCAACGCATGTAGATCTGCCATCGAGAACGATTCTCGGTCGAGCGCGTGTTGGCGCTGAGAGCCGGGTGTCGTCTTTTTCGTCTTGCTGGTGACGCCTTTGCCTGCTTTCGGGGTGGGGATTCTCGTTGCGTTCCCAGATCGACGGATGGAGAGCCAACTACGCCTTCTGTACCCGCTTGTTCCTGTCCTGCTTTCCGATGGCTGTGGGCGGCGTGCTGCAAGTGAGGCGGGTGGTCGCTCCCGGCGTCATCTCCAATGCCGCGAGTGTCAGGGTTGGTGTGGGGACCGCTCTAGGGTACTTGGCGTGTGCTGTCTCACTTGCCGCAATGTGGGCCTTCCCGGTCCCGTTCGGATACGTGCTCATGGTCGGGTCGTTTGGTCTCTTCTTCATGGGGTCACTGGGTCTCGCGGTTGGACGGGAAGTGATCTCCAAGTCGCCAATTCTACCTCAGCTATCGGTGCATGCAGACGGCCGTGTCGTCGCTCACGACTGTATTCAATGAATGCTATTCATGATCAGTTGATCTGCGGCCAGCGCACGACCTGAGAACACCGTGCTGAGCTCAAAGCAGCGGAACTGTCTTCACCTTTTTGCCGGTGTTAGCGCAGCAAGCCTTTCAAAACGTTGACAGCGATGAATCTTCCACCAGATTCGTCCACGTTTGTGCTCTGTTTCCACTCCACCTTTCAGACAGCAGCAAGGAATTCATGAG
>JAABLK010000342.1:19682-32954 GCA_012295415.1 Phytophthora chlamydospora
CCGTGTCGTCGCTCACGACTGTATTCAATGAATGCTATTCATGATCAGTTGATCTGCGGCCAGCGCACGACCTGAGAACACCGTGCTGAGCTCAAAGTTCACGAAGCAGCGGAACTGTCTTCACCTTTTTGCCGGTGTTAGCGCAGCAAGCCTTTCAAAACGTTGACAGCGATGAATCTTCCACCAGATTCGTCCACGTTTGTGCTCTGTTTCCACTCCACCTTTCAGACAGCAGCAAGGAATTCATGAGCGAGCTGTGCTGCGCCACGAAAGACATCGCCCCGCAAGCGTAAAGGCGGACTTCTGCAATGGCGGTGGCTTTTGACCGTGGGCGTGGCCCGACCTTCGCTAATACCGGTACCCGTCGATGAATGCCGTGATGGCTCTCGATCAAACACCACCCGTCGTGTCCAAGCGTGTTTTACAGCGGGGCCCGTGTCCAGCTCGCCATCCAAACTTAACGGGGCAACGCGTGGCTTGTCCGCGTTGGCACGTTCAGCAACTCGGTGCGTGATGTCGTCTGTATTGACGCATCGTATGGACCGCAAAAGTGCCGCGCAAGAGATTCAAGACGCTCAGCAAGCGCTTATCCACTCGGAATACGTCCTCATGAGCGAGAACGTCGAGCTCGCACTGCCAATGGTTTACGCTATGTGCGTCGCCTCCACTAACTTCTGACCGCCGTTTACTACCCCCACATGCGATCCATGACGATGGACAAGCTGTGCGTGACGTTGAGGAACCTCGTGTTCGTCTTCTGTAGAGTTCGCCTCCTTCGCCGTGCTGCTCAAGCGCAAGTTTGGGATCTCACCCCTCTATCAGTTGGCTTTCGTGCTGGAGACACAAGGCCGCACGTTGCAGGGCCAAGTATTTGCCTGGGTGCTGTGTATTATGCAGTTGACGTTGGTTACTCCTACTCGACTGTCGAGTCGAGCTGTCGGGGCAAGGCTCATACTTGGAATGTGCTGCACAGGTGTTGATCTCACTGCTCCGTCCAAGAACAAAGATTGAGTGAGGGTCTCCTGGCCTTCCATGACTACTGCCAGTGCGCGTCTCCAACGCGTGTCGTCGTCGTTTGAAGTTTCCGATCCCTTTTGGCAACGTACTGACAGTCGGGCCGTTCGTAGCTTTCTACATGATTTTCTTCTTGATAAGTATCGGTCCACGGGTACTCGCCAGATCTCCACTCCTGCGGCAGCAGATCATCTCACAGATGCTGGTTATTGCAGCTCAAGGGACGTTGGCGATCTGCTACCCCATGCTTGGAGCCATCTTCAACCAGCTATCGGGACATGAACAGACTGCGTTCGTCTTCGTCCTGCCGATACTCAAGTTCGACATCAAACAGTTCGTCGCGAAGGCGTCGACAAATATGCACGAGTACATTGGCCGACTGTTGTATTGTCTGTGGACCTCTGCAACGTTCTGTACGTGGCGATCTGCGTGCAGACAGCCATTTCCCCCATCACAACGACGCTTATGATTGCTACGGACGCGTTTTTTGTGATTCTTGCCTTCCACTCGATCTACCACCAGGCCAACGTGACCCAAGAGCGCTTAGCCCCAAGCTCAACCCAGCAGCACAACAAGAACGACTATCTGCAAAACTTAAGGACATTAATACGGCGCACGTTCCAGGCTGCACGAGCTGTGGACGCGCTAACGCCCCCAATCTGCATCCGTGCTCCTTTTCCTCTTGCTCTGTCACCGGAAAGCGTGAACTACATGAACGGGTTGATTAATGCAAACCAGAAGAATGTTGTAGGAGTCGACGTGGCTTCTGATCAATGTGGAGACGCAAGTATGTCCGCAATCGAAGCTGATACCAATGACTTCCTGGTCCAGTCGAAGACTATGCTACGCAAGGCTCTAGATGACCGTCGAATTGCTCCAATCCCACCAACCACGGAGAACTCAAGACTCTGCACGGCTCCCAGCTCCTTCATACACGCTACATCGACATCGTCGTCAAGACACTACGCCACGGTGAGCGATGTCCAAGGTGCGCTTCAAACCCTTTTCCACTCGGTAGTACCTCACTCGCGCACACTGACACCTGCGAAATTCGCAACGACGGAAGCAAACCTCATTCTGTACGCACTGATCGAGCTGACGCTGTTCGTGGCTTTGAACGTCCTGCTCAAGCGGAAACTCGGGTTTCTTCCGCTTTACCAACTCGCATTTGTTTTCGAGAAGCACGTACGTACGCTCCAAAGCCATCTCTTCGTGTGGGTATTGCGTATTTTGCGGATCGCTCTGGTGCATAACGGTAAGCATGGCTGATAGAGGTTTTTGTGGGACACTACAGGAGGATCTGGAAGCCGTTCAAGTAATGGAAAAACAAAAGATCGTGATGTTTATTGAATTGTAGATTCAATAAACATCACGATCTATTGTTTTTCCAATACCATACTATGGTGACATTATCGGCGAGGGATCGTGCTGCGGCATGGAACTTCCTGTTTGTCACCAAGTTTGGTCCAGCTAAGGCAACGGCATTACGCTGCTACAGCTTCGCAGTCTGATCGTCCGTTTCCAAGCCTCAAGCAAAGTAACATTGGCTCTTATGTTCGTCTCCTATAAAAATAAACTGCTCATGACAAAAGCGGAGAAGTCTGGCACTTTGGTTTTGTGAAAAATGCCATTTCAGCGGAAAATCTACCCGATAGTCCCGCCTACGTTCCCTGCTTCAAGTAGCTTTCTGTCCGGAACAGCATCCAAGTGGGTATCCAGAGGCCGGTACTCTGTTGAGCGGCTTCTTGCCTTTAGCGACTATTATCGTCGGACGTCTCCTTCTCGTGTGGTAATCGTCTGTGTACTCCTGACAAGTTCGTGCAAACCTCTTGTTGTATGGGTCACTGGAGCTCGCGTCGAGGAAGCTCGGCTTCTCGCCCATGTACCAGCTCGCATTCGTGTTTGAAACGCAGGTGCGGACACTGCAGAGTCAGCTGTTCGTTTGGATCCTGTGCATCTTGCAGATAACACTCGGTGCGTACGATCCGGCAGCCCATAACTCGCTGGCAAAACCTAGAATTTGACAAATGTTCGCTGTTTATTTGGTGTCGACCTCGAAGCCCCGTTCAAGTGAGACGAGTGGAGTGTGGTGTGCAATGGGGCGAGTGTGGTGTGCAATATTATACTTCCCAGGTTGAAATCTACAATATTTATTTTTGTTGTCATAAGCACGAGGCAAGAATAAACATACGAAGTTGCTTGCATTGCATCGCTGGTCTTCATTCCTCTAACTCATTGGCCCCAACGCAAGCAATTTGTAAGACAGCACACTTGTCTTTACATGGCGAAGGTTCATCCGACCGGTCCGCCAAAGCGCAGTGCATGTGTAAAGCTCACCCACGACTACCTCATCAGAGCTTTTCACGCGGCTGGCAACTACTGGAACAGCATCCAAGTGGGTCATCGAGGTCGGTACTCAGTGCAGCGTCTGCTTTCGTTTCGAGATTACTACGAGCGCACGTCCCCGAGTCGTGTATTTTTTGTCTGCACATTCTCCTTGATGCCGGCGTTTGTTGTGGCCATTCTGATGGAGTGCATCCCCCTGAAGTCACCGGACGAAGGCTGGGAAGCCAACTATGCTTTCTGGATACGTTTGTTTATCTCGTCACTGCCCATTTCGTTTGGAGCGGTGTTTCAAGTCATCGAAGTCATCGAACCAGGGGTCATCTCGTCAACAGGAATCGTCGTCACGGCTGTAGGCTCTTGTGCGTGTTACGTGGCTATTACCATGACGACTGCAGCCTGCTGGAAGTTCCCCGTCCCGTTTGGCTACGTCTTCACCGTGCCGCCTTTTGTGTCCTCTTACATGATCCTGCTCGTACTGAGCATCGGGCCCCGAGTACTCGCAAGGTCCCCGCTGCTACGCCATCAACTGTTCTCCCAGCTGTTAGTCGTCGCTGCTCAAGCCTGCCTCGCAATCGCTTACCCACTGTTTACCGCCGTTTTTAACCAGCTCTCGGGCACCCAGCAAAGCGCCTTCATCTTCGTCCTGCCGATCATTAAGTTCTGCATCAAGCAAGTGATCGCCAAGATGGCGGCGCACCTTGAAGAGTGCGTCGCACTGATTGTCGTTTTCTCGGTGGACGTGTGCAACGTTGTGTATGTCGTGGTGTGCATGCAGACAGCCATTTCGCCGCTTACGGCGACGTTCATGCTGGTTTCAGACGCGTTCTTCGTTGTGATTGCACTGCGGTCGATCTACTATCAAGCCGGTGCAAGTGAAACACGTCGCTCAGTGCAGCAGCAAACCAGCTCCACAACCTTCAAAGACGGCTATCTCTACGACTTGATGGAGCTAATACGGGAAGCCTTTCGGTATGCTGACAAGCCGAATGCTTTACCCGTACCAATTCGTGTTCGTGCTCCAATCCAACTGCCGCTGTCTGTCGAAAGCACCAAGTTTATCAGTGAAATTGCCCACGCAAAGCGCCGAAACGCTGGCGAAGCGAACGCCCACGCCCGACGAGATCGACAACAAGAAACAGTTCTTGGCAATAGTATGGCAGCTATTGGTCCAGCGCCACCGAGAACGATCTCTATCAAAGCGTTAGCTCGACACAATTTTGAAAACGTCGTGCGGTCAAGTGCGCGTCACACAGCTGTAACACCGTCGAGCCACATCTTCGCTGTATCAGAAGCGCAGGACGCTCTTCAGACGCTCTTCCACTCGGAATACGTCATCATGGCCGAGTACGTCGAGTGCGCCATCCCCGTCTTGTATGGAGTGTACCTCACCTGCCTCTACCACCTCCCGACAGCAGCCTATTACCCACACACCCGCTCGTTGACACCCGAGAAGTTTGCTCACACGCAAGTCATCTTCATGATTTACGCGTTGGTCGAGTTCGCGTCGTTCGTTGGACTCAACATCCTTCTCAAAAGAAAGTTCGGCTTCTCGCTGATGTACCAACTCGCGTTTGTTCTCGAGACCCAAGTTGGCACGCTTCAAGGCCACTTTTTCCTGTGGGTATCGTGGATATTACAGATCACGCTGGCGCACAACGGTAAGTGGGCAAATGACGAGGTTCTGCCTTGCGGATTCCAGCTAACATTTTGAAATTGTTGTGCTGTAGGCGTGGATCTGAATGCCCCGTTCAAGTGAAAGACGACTCAGAAAGAGAGGCAATTTCGTTTATTTGAATAGATTTAACCCTGTTTTAAAAGGATCATCCAGTTCGGGACGCGAAACCAAATTCAGACGTGCAAGAATAACCGGGCGCCAAGGGCAACAACTGGTTCATCACTCGACGACTTGACTCAGGAAAGAACTTGACGCTTTGGTGTCCCTGGCTGCGTCAGGAATGAAGACTCAATCGACCGAGCCCATCCAGCCACGATACCTCTTCATTCTCCTCGATGTCCTTGCGAGGGCTGCACAAGCCGTGGGGGGATACTGGAAGCACGTCCAGGTTGGCCATCGAGGGCGGTACTCCGTCCAGCGACTTCTTTCATTCCGAGATTATCACCGACGCACCTCCCCGACGCGTGTCTTCTTTGTGTGTTTGACGGCGCTGGTACCAGCTTTCGTGACGGCAATTTTGGTGGAGTGCATCCCGTTGAAGCCACCGGACGAAGGCTGGAAGGCGAACTACATGTTCTGGATTAGATTGTACGTCTCGTCGCTGCCTATTGCGTTCGGGGCGGTGTATCAAGTGAAGGAAGGGATTGAGCCGGACGCCATCTCTCCAGTTGGAATCGCTGTCACGGGTATCGGCTCCTGCACTTGTTACGTGGCGTTGACAATGGCAATCGCTGTGGCTTGGACGTTTCCCATCCCATTCGGATACGTGTTGACTGTAGCGCCATTCGTGTGCTTCTACATGGCCTTCTTCATGTTGAGTATTGGACCGCACGTGCTCTCGAGGTCAGCAACACTTCGGAAACAAATCGGTTCCCAGATGACTGTGATCGCTGCTCAAGGGTGCTTAGCGGTCGCATTCCCTGCATTCAGCGCTGTGTTCAATCAGTTATCAGGAAACCAGCAGACCGTCTTCATCTTCGTGCTTCCAGTGATCAAATTCTGCATCAAACAAGTCATCGCCAAGGCCTCCGCGCACCTCCACGAGTGCGTCGGCCTCATCGTCGTCTTTTCCGTCGACGTATGCAACGTTCTGTACGTCGTTGTGTGCATGCAGACGGCCATCTCTCCCCTCACGACGACGCTCATGATCTCTTCCGATGCCTTTTTCGTTGTGCTTGCGCTTCGATCCATCTACTACCAATCGGACGGTGGTCCAACTCGGAAAAGGCTCCTCTCGTCAGGCTTACAAGCCCCAGCAAGCGAGAACTATCTGGAAGCGTTACTATTGCAAATACGCGGTGCCTTTCAAGACAAATCTAGTCCAGTTCCGGTGCCAATTCGTGTTCGCTCCCCGATATCGCTCCCCGTTTCGGTCGAAAGCACTCGATTCATGAGCGAACTGGTCCACGCCAAGCGGAGAAACGCGCGAGACGTTGACTCTTCCAACCAGCTGACCATGTTCTCCTCCACTTTCGTTCGACTTGAATCCATGACAGCGTCGCCTTGGGCTGACAATCTCCCACCCGGCAGCAGTTCAGGGCTCCACCAAGTCGTTCCTGCGTCACGAACAGTGGAAACTTCATTCAATGGGCCGCGGGTATCACTGGCAACGTCTAGTCGAACATGGACCCGCCAAGAGACAACGCTGACGCGGTCTGTTTCACGTCACAAACCTTCGACAATCGTCGCAACAAGCCAGATTTCCGCCGTCCAAGACGCCCAAGCCTCGCTTCAGACGCTTTTCCACTCGGAGTACGTTGTGATGGCAGAGTTCATCGAGTTTGCTATCCCGCTGCTGTACGCCGTGTACCTAGCCATTTTGTACCACCTCCCGACAGCGGCGTATTACCCGCACACGCGGTCACTGACACCAGAAAAGTTCGCACGAACTCTATCTACCCTCATGGTTTACTCGTTGGTCGAGCTCGCATCATTTCTTGGCCTCAATCTCCTGCTAAAGCGAAAATTCGGCTTTTTTCCGGTCTACCAACTCGCGTTCGTGCTGGAGACGCAAATGGCCACAATTCAGGGCCACCTCTTCCTGTGGATTCTAGTCATCCTGCAGATCACACTAGTGCACAACGGTAAGTCGGTGCGTACTTGTGTCAACGTAGTCTGTGAGCAATGATTCTAAGTTTTGTCATTCGGGTTTTCGTGTAGGGGTTGACCTCGAGGCCCCGTTCAAGTAACCGCGAAGAAGGCCTCCTGTTAAACTGACGTGGTGGGCCTTCTATTTGAACTTATTCACTGTCCTTTAGAAGCCTTGAATCCATGTCAATTCCATCCCATGCTTCGGCGTGAAGGTTCAACCGGCTGCATTCCATCCAGTGGCCTGAGTTCTTCAATCAACACTTTGTTATCGAGAGCCATTGACAAATGGATGCGATCCCAGTCTGGCTGTCGTCATCACTATGCGAACGAGCGACTTCTTGTATTTCGGAACTTCTGCGGCTTACCATGCCAAAATAGTGATCGTGTGCTTCACGGCAGAAGTGCGCACATTTTTCGGGGCGACTGCTGGAAGGTAATTACGACTGTTTGAAGTAACAATAACGCGCATTCGGCTCCATATTCAAGCAGCTCTTTGGCCGTCAACTGCCTTGTGTTCGTGTTCCCAGTTCTCAAGTTTCCCGTCAAACAGTGCGTTGATTTCAATAGGCCGAGTTCATGATTGGTGGTTTCAATCTAATTAGCATGGAGCTCGGATGATCAAGACATAGCGAGACGGAGGAACCACGAAGGGTACCCAACAGAGTGCATGGGTCTACCGCAGTAGCAACATGCACGCGCTGCTTACACGTGGCAACAGTTAGCCGGTTGCCAGCCGACAGAATCCCTGTAGCAAAATTGGCGTTAATCACTTGAAATTATCGCCCCTTGGCGCCGTGATCTTTCAGTATAAACGATGCCAGACTCGTGCTTACTGTTAGTGCTGGTACAGCGTCAGACATAAATTACGGACTTTCAGGTTATACAAAAATGGACGGAGGAGTCGGTGATGATCGATGATCGAGTGCGTATTCGCGCACTGACATCCAGCGGCCGATCGCAAAGTGGAAGAGTAAAATGACACGCCGGCTGTAGCTGCCTGCCGAAGTTAAAAACAGGAGCACTTCGACCTGACGAAGTGGTGTGCTTTGATTATTACTTTGGTCAGACCCCTCTTTCATGGACCGACAGAGAAGCTTATCTTGGAGGCAACATGTTCATCTGAAGCCCTTACGCTGCATCCTCTTCAAATACCAATTGTAGCCACGGGCACACACTCCCGTTAGCTGTCGAACCTTCGATAGGTTTTCGTAGCGTGTTGGACTAGAAACAAGCGCTGAAACCAGGAAAAATACTAATTCAGCCTCACCTAGGCGAACACTCCGCCCCGGAGTCGTTGACGATGACTGATCGATCTGCCGCATCACTAAGCAAGTCAAGCCCTGTGGTCATACGGACTGACTGAACGCATGCACAATACGTGCATCGCTCCAGAAACGCCGACTTCGGAGAACGCTTCACTCGAAAGGGGCGTTCAAGTTGACACCTGCACCTCAAACCAATCAGTTTATAACCCAACATGTTCTGACTTGCAAAACACGCACAACGTACCATAATGCACCAGTGTAAGGTGCAGGATGTACAAGTTCCACACCAAGAGATGACCCTGAACGGAGCAGAACTGCGTCTCCAGTACGAAAGCCAACTGATACAGCGGCGAGAATCCGAACTTCCTCTTCAGAATAACGAGGAGGCCCACAAATCCTGCAAACTCGATCGCTGAAAACAGGAGGATGCTAACCACGGTCGACTTGAGCTTCTGCTCCGTCATGGATCGAGTGTGCGGGTAGTAAGCCGCAACGGGGAGGTGGAATATTGCAGCAAGGTACGCCGCATAGAGCATTGGGAGCATGAACTCGACGTACTCGGCCATGAGGACATATTCGGAATGGAAGAGTGTGTGCAGTCTTCCCCTCAGCACGTCTGCATCCATTCGAAGATTCTCTTTGTTTTGCGGTGGCAGGGATTGTTTCTTTATCCAGCTGAGACTCCGTGAATCAAACACTTTCGTTCGGAACCGCTTAAATCTTCGAACGGAAGCGACAGGAAAAATACTCGAGCGAGGTCTCAACAATCTTGGGTTTCTCGGTCCCTGAACCTGACCAATTGAGAGATGAGTATAGGTTTCTAGCGTCGGGATTACTAGGTCCGGCTCAGCCAGCAGTTGAACAACAGACGTAAATTGAGAACTCTCCACACTCGTAAGTCCGTCTAGAATTGTTTTGCTTTCATCTGAAAGTGAAAGTGGAAAGGGTGCTCGTATTCGAATCCGCTTTGTGCCTGCATGTGAGCATGAGGAGGCACCGCCTTCAACAGCAGTCTCCAGCATCGCTGCCAAGTCGCCAAAATAGTGTGTGTTACATTGTGTATGTCCGCTACCGCTGGTCAAGTCGGAGTGGGGCCGAACTCGAACGGCGTCAGAGTGGCGGGAAATATCCCGAAGAGCCAACACGACGTGGAAACTGTCCGAGCAAACGATGACCACGGTAGTGATTGGTGACGTTGCTGCTTGCATGCAGATGGCCACGTAGAAGACGTTGAATACATCCACCGAGAACACGACGATCGGGCCGAGGTATTCATGTAGATGTTCTGCCGTTTTGGCGATCATTTGCTTGGTAGTAAACTTGATGATGGGCATCACGAAGACGAAGATGGTCTGGTGGAATCCTGAGAGTTGGTTGAAAGTAGCGCTGAATGCCGGATAAGCGACTGCGACGATCCCCTGAGTGGTGATTATCAGTAATTGGGACTTGATCTGCTTCTGAAGAATGGACGAGTTCGCGAGGACTGTCCTTCCCATCACCAAGACCGTAAGAACCGAGAAAATTCCTACGTACGGACCTACCATCACTACGTATCCGAACGGGATGGGAAATCTCCACGTTGCCACTGCGATCGAAAACACAACGTATATGATTCCCGAGCCCAGAGCGATAACAAAGCCACCAGTCTTAGAGATGGTGCCTTCCACGATGACTTGCTTCACTTGCAATACCAACCCAACTGTGAGAAAGAACATGGCTACCAGCAGTCTCAGCCAGAGCGCGTAGTTTGCTTTCCAGCCATCGGAAGGGGGCGCCAAAGGGATGCAATCAATCGCCAAAGCCACCGACAAGGCAGGAATGGGCGTGAAAAGGCAGACAGCCACAACTCGAAGAAGCGAAACGCGCTCATGGTAGTCCCGGAAGGCCAGCAGCCGCTCTACTGAGTACTCGCTGCGGTGTCCAATCTGGCTGTGATGCCAGAACCTGAGTGTGTTGCGCTTGAGCNNGAGAGCACGGAAAGCTGCATCTTGCTTGTCGCAACGTCGTAGACTCTGCCTGTGGCTCAACACGGGCTCGGTGCCTCATGGTTGTGACTTTGTATGCCAGTCGTTTTCTTTTCAAAGCTAAATAGAGGCAAGGGTGAATCTTCCTTTTTGTTTTCGATGCTGGATGCAAGCCTTTGCGGGAGATTGGCACAAGTTTGCCATGGCGAGGTGTCTTTCGAAGGTCAATATCACGTTACCTTTGCGTCCAGATCCTCCAAAACGAATATTTACCGGAGCGGCAGCGTCGTGGCAACCACATCCAAATTCGTCGCCCTGCCTGCTTTTCCAACAGCGCACTTGAATTTTAATCGACAAACGTCAAAGCGCTTGGAGTTGTGGGACTTCACACTCAGTGATCTTGTTACTGGGATGGAGCCACGACACCAGCACCTGTGGAGACAACGAGTTAGTTCCAACCTTTTTCTTCAAATTTTATTTTCCTTGCGCTACGCACCGTTGTGCACAAGATTCATCTCCAAAATGCTCAGCACCCACAGAAAGAGGAAGCCTTGCACGGTTAGCATACGCGTTTCGAGTGCGAACGCTAACTGGTACAGTGCCAAGAAACCGAATCTTCGCCTCAACAAGGCGCCGACCGCTACGAAAGATGACAGCTCCAGCGTCGCGTACAAAAGAATACTCAACTGCGTCCGAAGCATGTTGTCAGGGGTCATCGAGCTCGTTTGAGGGTAATACGCTGCTGTCGGAAGGCAGTACAGCACGGTGAGGTACACCGCATACAGGATGGGGATCGCGCACTCGACGTACTCGGCCATAAGAATGTACTCAGAGTGAAACAGGGCCTGCAAGGCATCTTCCACTTGCTGGCGGACGTGTTCGTGACGAGAAAATCGCACGGCGGTGGGTGAAGATGAGATTCGAAACGAGCCGAAGGACATGACGCGACTAGCACTTTGATGGGAAGCCAACCTAATGCTAGACACTTTCATCACCGAAGTCAGCTTGGAGCTCAGCCTTGACTCGAACCGTGTGACTTGATAGGGATTCACTCCGGTCAACAGATCTCTAGATTTCTGGGCATCCGTGAGTTCGCTCAGATCTTCTCCATCGCAAACACCCGGCAAATAGGTGACAGGACTCTCGGTGATAATCTGAGGGTCTCCTAGTGCCCGGAAGTCGCACTGTGGCTTCCGATTGTGTAGCGGGATACGGGCAAGCTCTTGAATGAACGCAATGCTTTTATGAGAGAGAGAGAGTGGGAATCTCGCGGCGACCCGGATGTGGCGAGATTCTGGGGCTGTCTCTCGGAAAGCTTTCCGTACCAGACGTGTCAAGCCTTCCAAGTAACCCCCTTCACTCGAAAACGTTGATGAAGGGGAAATCTGCCGTTGTGTCCCGTTGGACTGACTGTAAATGGATTGAAGGGCTAGCACGATGAAGAAGCTGTCGGTCGCGATCATCGCCACCGTGGTGAGCGTTGACGTTGCTGTCTGCATGCAGGCTACCACGTAGAGCACGTTGCAGATGTCGACAGAAAACACAATTGTCAGGCCAACACCCTCGTGCAAGTGTCGATACGCTCTAGCGACGCATTGCTTGACGATAAACTTGAGCACTGGCAGCACGAAGACGAACAGAGTCTGCTCGTGGCCCGAAAGCTGGTTGAAAATGGCGCCGAACGACGAGTACGCCACTTGCATCAGTCCCATAGCTCCGAAAGCCAATATCTGAACCAGAATTTGCTGGCGAAGTTTCGCTGATCTGGCTAACACGCACGGGCCGATAGCTAGCATAATGAAGACTGTAGTGATAACCGCGTAGGGCACGATAGTCATGATCGACCCATACGGCACGGGAAAGGTTGTCATGGCCGCCAAGCCCAGGAGAAATGCCGTGTTGCAAACATTGCTGTAGACCGCTGCAAGGACAATTTGTACATTCGAAACGACACCCGCATCGAGGCCTTCCTTAACGATGATGTTGCTTCCCAGCGTGTTCGGCACCGAAGACACAAACAGGCGAATCCAGTACAAGTAGTTGGCTTTCCAGCCCTCGTTCGGCGGTCTCAACGGGATGCATTCAATCAGTATTGCCACGAAAAACGCAGGCACTAGCGTCATGAAACACACAAAAAGGACTCGGGTACGGGAGGTTCGGTCGCAGTAGTCTCGAAAGGCGAGAACCCTCTCAACCGAGTAGTGGTGTCGGTGGCCAATCTGAAATTGCGTCCACTTGTTCAAAGCTCCTCGAAGAAAGTGCCGATCGAAGAGTTCCAGCCGCGAAGAGCGCTGCACTGCAGCCGGTCGAACCCTCATGCTGCCCGTTTTCAGTGCAGCTCCAACCTCTCAAAGTAACATTCGATCGCTTGGACTGCGCGGAAAGTAATTGTGGACCATATCACGTGTCAGCTTTTCGGTATTCTTGGGCTTTCGAGGGCAACATCGCAGGGGAATGGAAATAACCCGTGAGAAGTTGGGCGTTCTCGATAGGAGGGTTGAGATCAAGAGTCCAATCGGGTGAAAAAGCTATCGGAGCAGTGGCAGCATGGTGCGCATCAGCGACCATTGATACAGCAATACGAGTTATCGCGATTTTCACACAACCCCTCCCCGAGCACCACCAATTCATCGAAATATATCTGCGTCAAGTGAAACATGTACATGGTCCAAACCAAAGCAATGTCCTGGCTTGTCTTTCCAGATTAAACGGAGCCATTTCAGCGCACAACGCATGACAATTTTATTTTCTATTTAATTAGAAAACCAACAATAGAATAAATTGAAAAGCTGTCAAACACGCAGGCAGGCATCGTGTGCATGCCAGCGAGCGTGAAGACGATGCAACGAGCCCGTGTTGAGCCACAGGCAGAGTCTACGACGTTGCGACAAGCAAGATGCAGCTTTCCGTGCTCTCT
>JAABLK010000343.1:0-32912 GCA_012295415.1 Phytophthora chlamydospora
TCGGAAAGCATGCCGGATCGATGGGATCTGGCTCGGTGTCTCGAGGAAATCCTTAAACATTTAGAAACGTTTAGTGGTGTTTCTAAACCAAGATATGTGGCGCTCCCCGTCGGTTCCTCTTGCTGCTGCGGCCGCTGCCGCCGCCATCGGCGCTCTCTCTCTCCGCCGTCTTTCCTACTCTCCGTTATCTCGCGTATCTCGCCGTGCTCCTGGCCGCGTGGGGGACCTCATCTCGTCCTTAGAGACGCCCTGTCTGCTCGTGGACTTGGACGCTCTGGAGCGGAACCTTCAGTGCCTGCCTGAACGTCTTGAAGGCTCCAACAATGTGGCCATCCGTCCCCATGCCAAGGCGCACAAGTCCTCTGCAGTTGGACAAATGCAGGTGAAGTACTCCAACGCCGTGGGGCTCTGCTGCCAGAAGGTGGGCGAGGCCGAGGCCATGTTCGCAGGCGGCGTCAAGGATCTGTTGCTGAGCAATGAAGTCTTCGGCCATGAGCGCTACGAACGCGTGGCGGCGCTGGCCAAGCAGGGAGCCAAGGTGACGCTTATCTTCGACAGTGCTGAGACGGTGCATCAGGCGGCCGAGGTGGCAGAAGCCCAGGGTGTCCTCTTCCAAGCGCTCGTGGAGGTGAATGTGGGCCAAGACCGCTGCGGAGTGGACACGGTGGAGGAGGCTGTGCAATTAGCCAAGACTATTGATTCTTTCGCGCCGAGCTTGGAGATGGTTGGGATTCAGGCGTACCATGGCGCGGCGCAGCACATTCGCAACTATGCTGAGAAGAAGAAGGTGATAGCCGCTGTTGCGGAGAAGGCTAAAAGTGTGAAGGATGCACTGCTGAAACAAGGATTGAAGTGCGACGTGGTAACGGGAGGAGGCACTGGTACATATCTGCTGGAAGCCGCCAGCGGTGTGTTTACGGAGGTGCAGCCGGGCTCATACCTGTTCAATGATGCCGACTACGCGAGGAATCTTGGAGCGGATGGCGAGTTTGTCAATGATTGGAAGCAGAGTCTGTACGTGTTGACCACGGTGGTGAGCAAGAATGTGAAGGCGGCTGTGCCTCGCGCGGTCGTGGATGCTGGCACGAAGGCCGTATCGCTGGACTCGGGCTCTCCGCTGGTCCACACGCTTGTGAATGGGGAGAAACTGCCGACGCCACTGGAGTACCATGGCGGTGGCGACGAGCACGGCATCCTGAAGCCGCTGCAGCATGCCCTTGAGACGAAGAAGGTGGAACTTCCGGCTCTTGGCAGCAAGTTGCTGCTTGTGCCGGGTCATTGCGACCCGACCACCAACATGTACGACCACCTCGTGGCCTACCGTGGCAACTGTGTCGAGCACGTCTGGGAAATCGAGGCTCGTGGCCCCGGCAACTAGCTCGCTCAAGCCAATCGTGGTCTTTGCATGATGGTGCTCCGTACTGGAAATCAAGTTCAACTTGTGTCGCCTAAAAAGTTCAAGCTGTTGGGAGAATGAAAAGCTGTTTCGAGAACTGGGACGTTTTCAACAAGTCACTCTTTGCCTTTCTGCTAGAAGGTCAGAGTGCTGCCAAAGCCAAACCCAATGGAGTATTAGTTTAAATCTAGCAATTCTGAGCAAGCTACTGAACTACTGGCAACCCAAGCGCTTGTCGTACGCAGTTGAACATCAAGTCCCCCCATCGCACGTGCGAATTCCGCAGTTCATCCCAAAGTTGATCAGGGATCGCCATCGCAGGACGCCGTACAATACTGAGCGCCCAGCGTGTGACAACCACTACCACCTCACCTCCACGCTCACCCCTTGCTTCGTTCGTGTCATCTCGATAGGACGTCACCATAGTTACAGTCGTGGAATCACGCCTTATGCGCTCCTGCGGTCTGTACGGGAATCTTTCGTCTTCATCTACAAAATCGGAAGCCATGATGGCGTAGCGGCCATTCTCCGCCAAGCAAGTGCCTTCTGCCTGACACTGCGCACAGTCCGAAAACAGCACGAGGTTGGTCTCCAGCTGCAGCCCCTGTGGTGTCTGCGACACAAAGCGCATGTGCGATAAGTTGTCGTCTCCCAGTTCATCGTCTTCGCGAATCGTAATATTCCCCGACGACTCTGAAATGATGATCTCGGCGTTAAACACGGCTTGTTGCAACGCCGCAAACACGTCCTGCACGCCTCCATTCGCTCCTCGAAACGGAGTTACATCGAACCTGGCGATGCAGTAATCCCCGGCCATCGTGTCATACCGTTCCTCCTGGAAGTAGGGCGCCGTAAGGCTCAGACCTCTCGCGCGCTCAATCAAAAACCTCTTTGCCTCCTGCAGTTTCGGGCCTCTCAGCGCACTCAACGTGCTCATCCTCTCCAGTCTATCCGCTCCGAGCCGAATCTTCATCTCCGTCGGGTGCAGGCGGTACAAGCTCTGCTGGTTGTGTCCGTCCAGCATGGCTTGTGCTCTCGCCAGCACCAAATGCTGCTCCTGTACCGCCTCTCTCAGCACAGTACTCTTAGCCGTGCGCTTCCTCTCTGACTCTTCTTGGCCGCCATTCTCCACCATCGTCCGGAACTTGAGCATTTCAAGCTCCTTTTGCAGCTTTTGGATCTCGAACTCGAGCGCCTGCTTCTCTTCCTTGCGGATCGTGTGTGTAGCCTTCCTCTTCTTGTAAACACGCTTCTTTTTGGTCGGTTTTAGCCCCGAATCGTCGCTTAAAGTCTCCCCTTCTTGTTCTTCCTTGATGTCTCGCTCTCCGTCGTCTCTTGAGCGAACAGCGAAGCCTCTCAGCGCAGCTGCCGCGTGGAGATGTGCGCCGTACGCTTCTCCGTCATCCTCTGCACTGTCTTGGCGCTGGAATGATCTCTGGAAGCCACGCTGAGCCGCGGGGCGCGACGCAGGCAGCAAGTGCGCACCAATGGACGCCATTGTGCAGACAAGAAATGCAACTGTTTTGATAAAAAGTGTTTTTTAGCGAATAAAAAGCAAGTTGAAGTGGAGGACAATGGAGGACTTTATTAGAGGCCGAGCGTCTCGCGGACGCAGTTGAGGATCGTATCAGACACACAACCGGCCCTATCGCGTATATCCTGCAGTATGTGCATTGGGATATCGAGCTCTGTGTGGCAAATGCGAACGAAGGACCAAGCGTTTGTTGGTCTCTGGTATGATTCGACGTTGGTGCTTTCGTCTGGAGGTCGCTGCGCTCGTACTCGTGCGAGAGAGACCAATCTTGATCCAACAGCGTGGATCAAGCGGCACTGTAGTTGGTTCATTCATCTTTCTTCATAACAGTGGCGGCTTCGAGATGCAAAACGAGAGAGAATGGTGTATTGTCAAAGCGTAATCGCAGCATTCATTCCTATCGTCTCACTTTGACCGGACGAGTGGCGCAGAGAAGAATGAGCGGCAAGAGGTACAAGTCGGCGCACTTCATGCGCAAGGTAACGAACGGCGAGCTGTCGGCTTAATCGGCGTTAAGGTGGAGACTAACCTTGACGGGTGTATTGATTGCAGCAAGAGAAGGAGGACCTGAAGCTGGAGGTGCGCAGACTGCAAGCCGAGCTGGTGGCGCTGAACCCCGCTCGAAGTCTTGAGCAAGTGGCTGCGGAGAACGTTTCCATTTCGACCGCAATCCGCGAGCAGCAGCTTGGTGTTACACGCGTACAGTCCGGAATCTCGTCTATCCTGGTACGATTAGCTGGCAGACTGAGTGAATGCCTTTACTGACATTCTAACACCTTCTTGGAAAGGAAACACACCCGCTCTACACTCGGATCCTCCTGACAAAGTCTTGGGAAGACCGTAGCCAGACGCTGCTGGGCCTGCGTGACAAGAAACTCCAGGCTGCGTACGAATACGTGGCCATGCGCAGCCAGCTCTCGAGCTGGGACCAACCCCACCTCTCCGACGAGCGGTTTGAAACAGCCAACGGAGACATTTGCTGCGCCGTCTTCCAAACCGTCCACTTCCCTGGCGTGGGATCCATCAAGCAAGTCTACGATGCTCTCGTTTTCAGCTTAAACAACGCGGAGATCACCATTTCCGAGCGGCTGGGCCATGTTACTGTCCGTGACGACTACGGAGGTGTCGACGGCAAGACCCTTAATGCTCGGATCGTGTCGACAAACGACGACGGCGTCGCTACCGAGATCAATTGTGCCATGATGGCGCAGCTATTCGAAGATGTCTGTGGGGGCAAGTCGTGTGGGATTGCTGTCATCAACTCGATCGACGAAGATGAACTCTACCCGTACGAACCAACTGAACGCGTCCGGAAAGATGTGGTTGCGGCCTTTGTGCTGACACAAAACAATCCTGACGGGGGGAGCGACGATGTTGTTGTTACACTGCGACGTGCTGCTTTTTCGAAGCTCCACCATCCAGAGTTCGCCATCTCGGAATCTGCATGGATGGAACTGCAGCAAGATGTCACGCAGTGGGGCGACGTCATGACAAGGGCCATCCGTAGTCAGCTGTACTCCGTGCCGTGACCAAAGCGACGTACCGCATCAACACGGTAGGGGTCTCTCAGGACAATGCAGGATAGTATACATGTATTAGAGGCCGAGCGTCTCGCGGACGCAGTTGAGGATCGTATCGGACACACGACCGGCCCGATCGCGTATGTCCTGCAGTATGTGCCTTGGGATATCGAGCTCTGTGTGGCAAATGCGAACGAAGGACCAGCGGGTGATGACGATCACCGTGTCCTCCTCGTGCGAAGTGTGTCCTGCGTAGCTGTAGTTGGTGGGATGTTTCGTAGTTGTCTGCAGCTTGCTGCTCCGCTTGTGTGGTGTTACCAATATGACGGACGTTGCGTCGCGCCGGACTCGTTCTTGAGGACGGTAGGGGAAGCGATCGTCTTGGTCGACGAAGTCTGCGGTCGCGAGAGCGTACGAGTCACTGTCATCAGCTGCCTGGACGAGCTCGGAGAAATGGACGAGGTTGTTCTCGACGACCACTCCGTGAGTTGTCTGCGAGACGAGCTTCATCTGGGCGACAGCGTCGATGTCATCCATGTCGTCGTCTTCGCGGATCGTGATGTGGCCTGTGGACTCGGACAAGATGATCTCGGCGTTAAAGATGGCGTGCTTGAGCGCATCAAACACAGCTTGCACTCCTCCCTTTACCCGGAACAGAGGCACTCTGTCAAAGCGCACGTTGCAGAAGTCCCCTTCTGACGTCTCGAATCGCTCTTCGCTCAAGTAATCCGCGGTGGGGAGAAGTCCCAGGCTGCGGCTTTCGATGAATTGCCTCGCGTACTGCAGCTTCGGGCCTCGTACGGCGAGGAGTGAGCTGCGCCGCTCTTCGTGACTAGCAGCCAGATGAATGTACATTTCCATCGGACGAATGCTGAATGAATGACGCTGCGCGCAGCCCACGAGTATCGCCCTTGCCTTGGCCACAACCAGGTGCTGTTCTTGCAGCGCGTCTCGTAACACAGTATTCTGCGAAGTCTGCTCGCGGAGTGAGGAGTCCTCCTCACCGCTGCGTACTAGAGCTCGAAGCTTGAGCGCCTCGAGTGTTGTCTCCAAATCCTGGATTTCTGCTTCCAGAGTCTGCCGTTCTTCCTTCCGTACCAGGTGAGTGGACTTGCGCTTCTTGTACACGCGTTTCTTCTTGGTTGGCGTGCCGTGGTCCTTCTCCTGTCTGTCTGCGTGGTCCTCCGTTTGTTGGACTGCGGTTAGAAGCGCTTGTAGGTCTCTGGTATGATTCGACGTTGGGGATTTCGTCTGGAAGTCGCTGCGCTCGTACCAACCTAGCGTGGTGGCGGCGGTAGTTGCAACTGGTGTATTCATCTTTCTTCACAGCAACAATGATCAACACGTACAGAAGCGGCTGGTTGCTTTCGCGATGCAAAAGAGAGAATGACGTGCCATGAGCGCAAGAGCACAACGGGCGTAATCACAAAAATGCCTCACGTTTGCTTACAACCTGAATAAAATCAAATACTTCAAGTATTTGTCAAAACCGTGAGTTTCCGTCCTATTGAACCAATCCTCGAAGCTACTATTTTGTTAAGCCAACTCCCTCACGGACGCAGTTCAAGATCGTCTCGGAGACCTTGCCAGATAAATCACGCATCTCACGCAGCACCTCATGCGGAACATCCAACTCGGTGTGGCAGATCCTCGTAAATGCCCAACGTGTCACCACAATGACAGCGTCTCCATCCTCTTCGGACGAGGTATGTCCGCCGTACGCATCCACCTCAGGGTCCCTTTTCACCTTCGTATCCACGTGCGACGTCACCAGAACGGCTGAAGTCGCATCTCGACGAATACGCTGATGAGGGCGATACGGGAAGCGTTCGTCCTCATCCACAAAGTCGGCTGTGGTCACGGCGTAGCTTTCTTCGCCGTCTGCATGGGAGAAATCGGAAAAATGCACGAGATTGTTCTCCACGAGGAAGCCGCGCTTCGTCTGGGTCACCAAGCGCAGCTGGGAAAAGTCTTCCTCGGTCAAGTCGTCGTCCTCGCGGATCGTTAGGTTTCCTGAAGTCTCCGAAATGATGATCTCCGAGTTGAACGCTGCATGCTTCAGCGCATCCAGTACTGCGCGTATTCCACCTGTCACGCCACGCAGAGGGACTCGATCAAAGCGCACGTTGCAGTAGTCTCCTTCCGGCGTCTCGTACCTCTCTTCATGAAAATATTCTGCAGTTGGGTGCATCCCCAGACTGCGCTGCTGCAGGTACCGTCTCGCGTAGAAGAGTTTGGGGCCTCGCAATGCCTTCAACGTCTCGTGCCTCTCCTTTCGATCTGCCGTCAGGTGGATGAACATCTCCGTTGGTCGCACTTCATACGAGTGGCGCTGTGCACAGCCCAGCATTACCGCCTGTGTGTGAGCCATCACCAAATGCTGCTCCTGGACGACATCTCTCAGCACGGCATTGTGCGCAGTCTTGCTGTTGAGTGTCGTATCTTCATCGCCTCGCTGCACCAGCGCCTGCAGCTTGAGTGCCTCGAGTTTGGCCTGCAACGCCTTGATCTCCACCTGCAGCGCCTGCTTCTCCTCTTTGCGCAACGTGTGCGTCGCCTTGCGCTTCTTGTACACGCGCTTCTTCTTCACAGGGTCCTGGTTGTCACTGGCGTCGGAAGGTTGCGGCTGGATCGTGGTAAGCAGCGGTTCCGCTTGCCCAGCACCGGAACGAGCTTGACATGAGATCAAAGTGCCACTGGAGACGTTCTCGTCGGACTGCAACATATTCATGAGGTCGAGGATGCTAGTGCCGCCCCTTGGGGATTGCAGCGGGAAATTCATGCCCAATAGACCTGTCCAGACACTGCAATGATCTTGCTGGGTGGCACTGTGCGGTGCAGCGTGCCCAGGGCCAGGATGAACTGCGAATGACGACCTTCGCGCTTGGCTCTGCGGTACTGAGCGTAATCAATAAAATGTATGCGCGCGCACTTCCGTTAAGTACGACTGTCCGCCCGAACGAGACACTGCAACAAGGGGGTAAGCATGAAGTTTTACGTTGTGTTCACGGGCAGGCCGAGCGTCTCGCGCACGCAGTTGAGGAAGGTGCCTTGCGAGCGGATCGAGCTTTCGCGGATGTCCAGCATGGCTTCGCGAGAAATGGCGAGGTCGGTGTGGCAGATCCGAGCGCACGACCAGCGCGTGACGACCACCACGAGGTCGCCCTCTTCCCTGTACGACGTCATCAGCATGGCTGCCGTAGCATCCCTCCGGACTCGCTCCAGCGGCCTGTACGGGTAAAGGTCGTCCTCGTCCACGAAGTCCGTCGCAGTGATCGCGTAGCATCCGTTGCCGTTCTTCTCGCCGTCGCCTCGCGAATACTCTGCAAAGTGCACGAGGTTGTTCTCGAGGAGAACGCCTCGGTTGGTCTGGGACACGAGCCGCATCTGCGAGACGTTGTCGTCGTCCGCCAGGTCGTCGTCCTCGCGCACTGTGATGTTACCCGACGTCTCGGAAATAATGATCTCTGCATTGAACGCAGCCTGCAGCACTGCGTCAAACACAGCTCGAACGCCTCCTTTCACGCCGCGCAGCGGTGTGATCTCGAACCTGGCGATGCAGAAGTCGCCGTCTGCGGTCTCGTACCGCTCTTCCTGGAAGTACGGCGTATTCGGATTGATGTCACTGCTTCGCGCACGCAAGAAGCGCTTGGCCTCGCGCAGCTTGGCTCCTCGGAGGGCGTGCAGCACACCTCTCCTCTCGGCTCGGTCTGCACTCAAGCAGATCTTGGTCTCCATGGGCCGCACGCCGCTCATGTGGTGCTGCGTGTGTCCGGACAGCAGCGCGCGCACCTGCGCCATGACCAAGTGCTGGTCCTGGATGGACTCTCTCAGCACGGCGTTCTCCACCGCTCGGTCGTGGTACGACTTGGAGGCCTCTCCCTGCTGCACGAGCGCCTGGAACTTGATCTGCTCCAGCTTGGCCTGCAGATGCTCGATCTCGATCTCCAGCGCCGCCTTCTGCTCCTTGCGGATCGTGTGCGTCGCCTTGCGCTTCTTAAACACGCGCTTCTTCTTCCTTTCGGGCTCCTGAGGCGCTGGCGACGTCGAGTTGGACGACGACGGCGACCGGGAGGCCGGCGTCTCCTGTCCGTGGGTGGCCGCTGTGAGTTCCATTAACGTGGCGGCTGCTCCGTGGTGGTGCGGGTCCTGCACGTGTGGCGACCAGAGCGGCATCCCGCTCCAGACCTGCAACTGGCGGTTGTCCACGACCATGAGCGCGTCCTGAGGCTGGTGTGCTGGAGGCTTGGTAGGCTGCTGAGTGGCGAAGGCGGAGACCTGGAACGGGTCCATCGATAGCAGCTGACTACCGAAAACTGGTGACTGGGTGGTTAGGCGACGCAGGAGACCCAGGCTTTTTAGCAGTCGAGCTCCGGCATGCGGAGACGTGCTCCTCTTGCTGGGTAAAGGACGAAGTGAGTAGTTTTACATGGACGATGTATCATGACTATTGAAAGGTAGTTGTGTATATTGAGCGACGAACGGTACGTTCCGGTTTGGAAGGAAGGGATAGTTAAGGGAGTTTGTTTAAGAATGCAAAAAGTGGCCGCGCTCAGGTCGATTATGCGGCCCGCCGAGCGCTGCCGGCGATGGCAAGACCGACAGAATGCAGCTCTGCGCAGCGCTGATAGCAACGAGATACCGAGCTTCTCTCGGTCTCTCGGTGGCACCGAGTGCGGATGTCCCGCTGCGGGACTCGACAAGAGATGGCGGCACGGTCTTGGCGACATGCTGTGGCGGGCGGGATCTGGAACGCTGGTAGACTGGGACACGCTGGCGAGACGGGTGGTGCGGACGGCCAGGCGAGCGTACTTCAACGCGCGGTTGCCGGTGCTTTCACACGGCATGCATGCAGTCGTGGGCTTGACTGGCGTTGAGTTTCCAGAGCAGCATGGAGGAGAACATGGATGGAAGCTGGCTTTCGTTTGCACACTTCCTGCGTTGGAAGTGTGACTTTTGATTCGCACCACCACTCGTCGGTGTATTGCATGACCGTCATCCTGCAATGACAGCATTTGAGAACCACGCGAAGAAGTGCTGGTCTGACTGCTTCAATTGCTTCAATTGCTTCAATTAGTTTTGCGTAGACTGAATGGCGCCACATTCTCGAAGCGCTCGTTCGTTGGTCCTCTTTCCAACGCGCACGGCTGTCGCGAGCACTTCCTCTTCTTCCTCACGCCTCGCTCACCTTCCGCTTGATCGCCGCAATCTGCGTCCCTTCCATGCATGTGCTCGCCCCAACTTCGTCGCAGCGTTCAGTGCGTCACGCCGCTAAGTGCGACGAGTGCTCTCGGTTCCGCCGCCTCACTCAGTAAGCGAAAAACGATGCATTCACCGTTCTTCGATTCGGGCATGGCACGCGACGGCCGCGGCCTGCCTCAACGCGAGACCAACTACAGCAATGCCCCATTCACTCCAGGATCCCTGCCGCGCCGTCGACCGCTGCCAGGCAGCAATTTCGACGCCAACCCGATGCCCTGGGGCGACATGAACGCCGGAGCTCCGTCCCCGATGTCCGCAGCGGGGTATCCGACGTTCCAGATCCCCGCAATGGGCTTCAAGCCCGAGGCCAAGCCACTGCATAGTGCTACGAGCACCAGCGGCGACGAGAGCAGTGCAGACGACTTTAAGGCGGCACCAAAGCGACGCAAAACGGCGAAGCAGGTAACGGAGACCAAACACCCCAAGCCGCAGCGCAAGGAGCGCAAGCCCACACACACGCTGCGCAAGGAGCAGAAGATGGAGCTGCTGGGTCAGATCGACCAGCTCGAAGCCCAGCTCGAGAGCCTCAAGTCGCGGGCCATTGTGTCCAACGCGCTGCATGTCAAGAAGCACACGCAGGCCCCTGTGATGAACGTAATTCTACGGGACGCAGTGCAGTCGCGACAGTCGACGTTGGCGGACGTACAGGGATGGATTTCAGGATATGTACAGCAGCAGCACGATATAAGCCCCATCAATACGTGCGTAAAGCTCGGATTGGATCGGGTGCAGCGACACAAAGAGCTTGTGGCCATGAAGCCGGCGAAACTGCAGACGACGCACGAGTTCCTGCTGCGTCGAAGTCGTGGACTGGAGCCAGGTAGGCAGTACTGCGAAGAGGAGCGGTTCGAGACGTCGAGAGGAGATTATTGCGCTGTGCGGTTTGCGGTCTCGCACTTTCGTGGCGCGGCGAGCGTGCGCGCGGTGTTTGACGCGGCGCTCTTCCAGATCGCCAACGTTGAGATGAGCATGTCCGAGGTTCTGGGCAACATTACGATTCGAGAAGACGACGATAACGGAGACGACAATGTGACGCAGTTGAGATTGGTCACTTCCACGGGGTCCGTACCGGAGGCGCCGCCGCTGGAAACCAACTCGCTCCAGTTCAACGAGTTCCACGAGGCAACGGCAAGTGGCGGACCGAATGGCACGCCGACGAGCGAGTTCGGCATCATCATGGCGGACTTTGTGGACGAGGACGAGCTGTATCCGTACCGTGCGCAGGAGCGCATGCGCAAGGACGTCACTGCGGCGTTGCTGCTGACGCGCCTCCCGAAGGGGGAACATCGCCATATCCACCGGGAGGGCGACGTGCGAACGCGAAGCGGAGACGATTCCGAGCTGGTGGTGAAAGTCACACTCTGGTCGCTGATCAAGCTGCACCGCTCGGACCTCGCCGTGTCCTACGACTGCTTGGAGGAGACTCGGCACGAGATCGGCCGCTGGGGGGACGAGCTCGTCCGCGCCATGCAACGAACCCTCGCGCTGAGGCGGACGCACTAACGGAGTGGACATTGTGGATACAGCCACCACAGACGCCACAGGCGTCGCAAATGGCGTCGCGTCAACATGAAAACCAAGCGGAGGTGTGCGCCTACCATGTTGAGGCAAGTGCCAAAACTCGAAGAGCTTCGAGGCAAGTTCGGGTATGGGCCAGCTCGCCTCAAGTGAAGCCTCAAGGGAAGGCTTGAATGCTCCATCAAGGCCAGTGACGACGCTCGCAAAAAAAACATGCCTGTAGACGAATGCCGTGAGGTGATCCACAGGAATAATGTAAAGAGCCGGTCAGATTATGGGACTTTTGGGGTGGGTGAAATCCGCAAGGCCCAGCAAGTAATCTTGATGATGCGCTCAACGCATACCGTAAAGGAATATGTTGTAGCAGACCCTTGATTGGCCTTCTGTAATGTTTCGACTGTCTGATATAACACATATCACCATTTTCTACGTGCACCACACCAGGAACCACAGTGCACATGACTGTCTTCAGTCGCAGATCAGGACGCAAAAGAAGACGAGTCTCCATGAGCCTCTCGGCGCGCCACGACGCGTCCCCGACGGCGGCGTCTCCTCTACCAGGCGCCAGCAGCTTCATATCCGACAGTTCTCACCCCCTGCAGCCTCTGGGCGGCCCGGAGCGCTCACAGTACGCGCCCTTCCCTCGCCCCTCGTTCCCGCAGGGCGAAGCACGCGTCCGGCGCTCTCAGGTCTCGCCCAGGACGACGCAAGACACGGCGGTAGCGGCCGACAACCTGCTCTCTCTCATCCAGTCTATTAAACCAGGACGGCAGGCCCAACGGACGCAGGACGAGTCGCCCCAGGCTGAGTTTACGCACTTACTCCATCGTCCGAAACCTGGAGATGAACTTGGCAGCACGTCGGAGGAACAGACGCCGCCTGCAGTGGAACAACCTGCAGGGCGAGGTAGGAAAAGGCAGGATCAGGACCGGAGTCCTAAGAAAAAGAGGAATCCGGTGGGCAGGCCGGCTAAAGCAGCCGTGATGGATGAGGATGGCCAGCCCAAGAGGAAGAGGAGAGACAAGAAACCCACGTACATCGTACGCAGAGAGAAGAAGGCGCTGCTGCAGGCCGAGCTCGTAGAGCTCAAGCAGCAGGTGGTGCAGCTCCGCCGAGCTAGTGGCATCCCGGACTCGTTCTTCGTTGAGAAGGAGCAGCTGCAGGCCAGGATTCAGGACAATCAGAGGCTCCGGACGGAGTCCAGGAAGCAGGACGTGCTGCTCCGGAACGCGCACTCGATCCTGACGGCCGAGTACCTGATGAAGTGCGCAGAGAGTCCGGTGGAGACGTTTATCCATTTGACCAGAGACCTCAAGCAGAGAAGAGCGGAGCTCGTGGGCATGAAGGAGGCCAAGCTGGCGCAAGCGGACGCGTTTATCACCGACAGATCGCAGTCCCTGCCGAGGATCACCGCGTGGTGCCAGGAAAGCAAGTTTGAGACCGAGGAAGGACACTTTTGCGCCGAGAAGATGGACAACACGCCCTTCCACGGCGTGCGCTCGGTGCGGCAGGTGTTCGAGGCCATGCAGTTCTTCTTCCGCAACATGGAGATCAGCATTTCGGAGATGCTGGGCGATATCACAGTGCGAGAAGACGACGACAGCACAGCAAGCAACTCGTTTTCGAACCACCGACTCGTGAGTACCATGTCGCACGGCACCAAAGTGGAGAAGAATATCGTCAAGTTCTTCAAACTGGTGGAGCCCGATGTGGATGACGACACAGAAGGGAACGCGCCCTACGCGTTGGTGGCGACGGACTCGGTCGATGTCGACGACATGTATCCCTACGTCCCGAGCGAACGCATTCGGATGGACATTAACACAGCCATGAAGTTCACTGAACATTTTTGCCGGATTCCTCCCAACCGGAAGAAGAAAACTCGCACTCGGCACCCTCTGTATGGAGACGGCGGCTTCCCGTACCCGAGAGACCCCGAAGAAGACGAAAGTGACGAGTTTGAGCGAGTGGTGGTGCTCACCCGGTTCTTGCGCGTCAAACTGCACCACACCGACATGGACATCCCGCCGCACGTCCTCCAGGAGGTCCGTCAAGGGCTGGCTTGCTTTTCAGACACGATGGTCCAGAGCATGCACCGAGTCATTTATGAGTCCCGGTAAGGCGCAGCAAAGCAGTATTGAGGTAGATATTCGGGAGATTTAACAGCGACAGCATCCAGCAGTTTTGATGACTCCTCCTCGCAACTACGGCCCGCCATACAGCGACAGGTTCATGCTGTGCACCATGTGATCTGTGAAGAGTGTGACCCTGCGTTGGACTTCCTGCAGCACGTGAGGCGGGAACTTGAGCTCGGAGCGGTGCAACTTGACTCGGAACCATCTCGTCAAGACGACTACAGTTTCTTCCGATTGGTGAGACTGTGTCTTGCACGTGAACGAGGATAACTTCATCGCCGCCGAAATGTCCTTCCTCAGTCGTTCAGAAGAGGCATACGGGTACAAGTCGTCTCTGTCCACGGGAGAAGCTGCCATGATCGCACACGGCCCGTCCTCGTCGTCGTCATGATCGAAATACTCGAAGAATTTGATGGCGTTCTTCTCAACCATGGGGCCATTCGAAAGCATCGTCACCAGCCGATGGTGCAGCATGGGATTCTTGCTCGTTGCGGTATCCAGATCGTTCGAGTCCTCTCTCACCGTCAAATCCTCACTCAACTCTGTCGTTGTGATCTCCAGATTCAGGAAGTAAAACTGCATTGCATCAAACACTTGCTTCACGCTCTGCACACCTCTGAACAGATGAACGTCTAGCTTGGTGGCAATATAGTCCCCTTCGTCCGTCAAAAACCCAGACTCCTCGTGGAAAGGTCGATGTGGGTTCGTCACTAGTTCCATCCGCTCCTTCAAGAACTGCCTAGCTCGCTGCACATGCTGATGCTTGAGCGCACAAACCTCCGCTCGTCTGGCAGCAGGATCCTCACTTAGATGGATGTAGCTTTCCAGCGGGTTATGTCCTCGAAGCGTCTGAACCAGCCATCTCCAAGTTAGCAGGCACCATCTTCCAGATCCAAAACATTGCGCTAACTCACCGAAAACTCGGCAAAAGCTGACTGAGCCGCAGCCACCGCATTCTGCTGCCCTTGGATCGTGTCTTTCAGCTGCCGATTCGTCTCCACTTGCAGCTCAGTAGCTTCGACCTCCTTCGGGTCTGGAATCCCCGCTTCTCGGCGCAGAGACGCCGCCTTGGCTTCCAGAAACGCCAGCTCTTTGAGCAAATGCTTCTTCTCCTCCTACTCAGGTATTGCAAGAAAAAAAAAGCAATGCGCACGCCAATGGTTAGAGCCAGCAAAAACTATAAAATAACAACATATTTGTTGTCAACCCTCTTTGCGATGTGGCTGGGCGTCCTGCCTTTCGTCTTCTTGCGCTTCTTCGCGCTTGCTTGGGCTTCGTCGGACGTGGAGCCGCTGTCCTCACTGGTCACTGCTCGCTTCCCATGATCCCCATTATTGGACAGGGGGTAGAACCTCTTGGCCAGCGAGAAGACAATCTCCTCCGAAATCCCCTCAGTCTCCATTCTCCGCTACAAAAATGACCAAAGTATTCGTACTTAGTGCTCGATTGAAGAGTTTCGGCCCATTCAAATTTGAATTTGCTTCACGTTGAAAGCTTATCGACAGCAGTGAAGTTGGCAACAGGTCTTTTGCTTGGCTGCGGTGCAAGTACAGGATGGAACAAGCACCTCCGGCTTCCCTGTGTGCTGAGACGTTTGCCTTCCAGAGGAAAGGCAGCTAGGAGAATCAGACACTGAGATACCGTATAGGTTTCGTAAATCCCGGGATAAGCAAGGTGAGCATCTTTTCCGGATCCTGGGCTTTGCTGTTCGTGGAGAGTCAGAGGCCTCGCCGTCACTTCGAGTTCCGCCTTCATTGAGCTGACGGAGGTGCCAAGTTTTCTGTCGATTCGATCACAAGAATGCGTTTCATTCACATCGCCGTCGTGGCTGCGCTTGCGCTTATGGCCACCTGCGATGTTGTCGCCGCGGAGAAATCGAAGACCATGACGCTGACGGACGACAAGTCAGTGCGTGGCCTTGCCAGTCAAGACAAGCGATCGCTGAGGATCCAGAAGGACAATGTCGACCCAGAGGACTCCGACGACTTGGACGGCGTGGAGGCGAGAGCTTTCCCGGAAGCTCTGGAAGCTGAGGCTCGAGCGACGGTGGCGAATGCGAAGTACCGTCGCTGGTACAAAGCCCAACTGAAGCCGAAGCAGGTAAAGAAGCTCTTGGGTGTCAAGCGAAACAGTATGACAGAGACACAGAGAGAGCTCCAGCGGCTTTACCTCGGTTACTACTCGTTCTACACCGCCAGACACCGCAACGACGGATCCAACGAGTAAAGGGTATCAGTGGTTAAGGAGATACCAGTTGATGTGAAGGCGATAAAGAACTTTTAACAAGAGGTGAATCACAACATCTTCGTCGAAAGCGAACTGGCCAGTCTCGATGTTTTAATTCACCGTGTTAGTTTTCATCTGGAAAGGAAGCAGGTCTAAACAACAGTGCGAAGATGTAACTGATCAAAGCTTTACATGTGTTGCAGATTTTTTGATAATTCAAGTACTTCAGTAATGAGGTGTCTGGCGGAGCTTGTGACTTGTTATTTTGCGCTGAACTTGAAAGTATGCATAACCTGCTCGTGTGCCGATGTAAGCAGACAGCTACAAGTTGTCGGAGAGAAACGTGATGAAAAGAAAAAAAATGCTAAATACGACAGTTCTAGCTATGCAGATGGCTTCATACTGTCTCGGTCGTGTGAACGCTATCCGACTGACTGTTGTCGCGCTTAATGAATCATTGATCTATCGGCACGGGTATTCTCTTCTACCCGTGATACGAACGATCTATCCTCGTTGCAACCCTTGATTCAAACACTGCCCGCAGCCTCTCCATCTGTGGCACCTTAGTTGCTATCGGGATCATTCTAGAATTTGTGCAATCCTCTAAAAATCACGCTGAAGCGAGTTCTCTGTCAGCGCTTCCTCACGGTGCTTAATAATGTACTTGAAGTATTACAGGGCAACAGATCCCCACTCAGTAGGATTTGTCATTCCAAGCCGTCTCCTTTTTATCATCCCCAGCCGTCTTGGTAACTGCAAGTCTTGGAACATCACAATGCCCAGCATCTTGAGATCTGTCAGCACACCCCGGCTCTTAAAATGATAGCAGCTATGGACATGTCTTGCCTCGTCAGCGGCGTTAACATTCATTTTTCGATTCGCCTCCAAGCTCCAAGATGCGTTTTAGCTCTATCTTGCTCGTCGTTGTCGTTGTCGCTGGCCTTGCTGCTTTCGATTCGATCGCCGCGGCAACTTCCACGTCCATCCAAGAGAAAGGAGACGCTGTGCTTGCCGAAGCCCACGGCGGACGATTCTTGAGAGTTCAAAGTGCGCCGAAGGATGATGATTCCAAGCTGGCCAATGGAGATATCGACTCTGCCGATGATAAAGACGGCGACGAAGACGACGATGTTGATGAAGACCGTGATCTGATCATCCCGACAATCAATCGCCGCAAGTACCGCCGCTGGTTCCGAAACCACCTAACGCCACACGCTGTCAAAGAGGTACTGGGGCTGAATAATGGTCTGAAGCGCTTCGTGAAGCCGATCAAGAGACGTGTCTACAAGGGCTACGTTGTGTATTACGAGGAGCACTGCCGTCTTCCGGAATACTCGAGCCTGAAATTCTGCCAGCCAAGCGCGGACCAGTAGCCGAAGTAGCGATGGGGGCTTTGGTGTTTGATGCCGATCCGCCTCAAGCAACCGTGGCGCTACTCGCAAAATACCCAGCTCAGCCGATGCAAATGTCTCCTGTACATCAGTCCATCGCTTGGGCTTAGACGAAGAATACAAAGAGAAAACAAAACATTCGGTAAAGATCTGGAAGGAGAGCGCATACAATATTTTTGACGAACGCATATTTTCGATGCATTCGTAAATGAAAATGCACTGCGGCTCATAGCACCAGAAGCAGCTAACTGCGATAGACCAAGGCTGAGGAAACTTCTTGATTTTAACAGACTATCTAGGCTTACCTATTGCGGTGCCACGCACAAGACCCGAAAGGATGGAGGCGACTCACTCAGTCCCTCCTCGCTGACACGCCCTCAGAAGAGAGAGACCCGACGTATGCAACGCTACACAAGCCAGGAGGCTCAATCAGATGACTCTTAACTGGAGTAATGAACGCGAGAATGCGTTTACTGCTTCTAGGCTGACTGCACTTCGAAGAATATGAAGTTAGCGCAAAAAAAAAGCGGAAAGGGCCTCCACTGGACCAATTACTTGTTATGTGAAAACCCTTGTACGCAAGAAATGGTGCAATACAACTCGCTGAGTATCAACACTATTTGCTATCTGCGTTGAAGTTGATAATTTCCTACTGCTCTGTGCACAGCCATCACCGATACACAATCTGGCGCACAGTTTGTAGCATCACATCCCCCCACTTGCCGACACTTTCACGTAGCTCATGTGCCGTCTCGAACGGCAATGCGATATTCCCGTGGCGAAGTTTGATCAGGCACGACCGGGTTAGCACGACCACTTGCTCGTCCTCCAGCTCTCCAACAGCATTCAGTTTCTTGCGCGGGTGTGTTTTCACGGTCAGAGCCGCGGTGACATCGTAGCGGACGCGTTCGATCGAGTTATATGGAAACAATTCATCCTTGTCCACAAAATCTGTCGTGAAGATTCCATACGCCCCTCCTCCGCCGAACTCCTCGTCGTGCTCTCGAAACTCCGTGTACATGACGTTGTTCATTTCTAGCTCGACCCCATTCGTCAGTGAGGACACAAGACGATTCTGAGAGATCCCCTTGCCAGCACTGTCGTCATCCTCGCGGATAGTCACATCGCCCAAAATGTCCGTGACCCAGATCTCCATGTGGCTGAAGTAGTGGCAAAGAGCGTCGTAGACCTTGCGTACGCTCGAAACCCCTTCGTAGGGCGTGATATCGAAGCGCAGAGCACAATAATCTCCATTCGGCGCAACAAACCTCGAGTGCTCTGCAAACGGGGTCGCCGGTTCGAGAAACCTCGTGCGCTCCACAATGTAAAGCTGCGCAGCCATCAACTTCCTTGCCTTCAATGCCGTGAGCGTCTGCCGTCTCTCCTCCGCATCCGTTCCCAGATAAATCCACATCTCAAACGGAACGTTTTGCTGCACGCTCTACAAAAATAAAGAAAAAATGAGCAGCTGAAAACTGAAAAACGAGGCTGCACGAAAAGTGTCCGTACCACGTAACCCGAAAGTGCCGACTGGATGTTCACCAGCGATAATCGCTGCTGGTGCGAAGCTCCAGCTAAAAAGTCTCTAGAAATTTCTCGCTGTGCACTGGTGCGCTCCCGTTCGGCTTTTGCCGAATTGACCGCCGCCTGCCGCTTAAGCAGCTTCAGTTGAGCCTGTAGCACGTCCAGCTCCTTCAGCAAGAAAGTTTTTTCTTCCTGTCAAAAACATAAAAATATGTTTATCAATATATAATTCTAGGATAATAGTGTAGTGGCCCGTCTCACCTTGCGGACAATATAGGTGGCCTTCTTGACTCGGCGAGGCTTACTGGGTCTTGTGTCTGGAGGCTGCGTGGATGATTCAGCGAGGGCGTTTGGCGTCTCTGGATCCGTCATGACAAAGTCGTGGTCCTCCGCTTGGCTGAGGGGGGCTGCGGGCTCCGTGTCGCTCGTGGTGTCAAGCGGAGAAAGAGGCGTCATGGCGTGTGGAATTCAGAATTCAGAATGAATGATGCTCGTGTTTTTTAGTATTTGGGTGGTTGGGTGATTTACATCGTATGTGGGTGAAATGGGCTCCGATGAATATCTCCTTGGGAACACGGCCAGGTTGTGGGCGCGGACCGAAAGCGTTGATGATTCAGCTGCCACCTAGTAGTTTAGACACTCGAAATGTTGAAAATCACCGCATAAAACTACATGTAATAGCAAGTAAGTGACGTACTCGAACACCAAGATACTTTGCGAATCGCACAGCCGTGGGCAAGTTGGAGGAAAGCACTCACGAGAAATTCTGTCCAGAGGTAATGGTGCTTTGTACGTTGGTTAACTTGCCGCGTGCTGTGCATGAATGTATTGTTGCACTTTATCGAGCATCTTGACACTTGCAAGCCACCGAAATGACTTTAGCGAGGGCGTCGAAGCAGCCAGCGATCAAGAACAGGTTAGTTGCCTGTCTAAATGTGATGGCTGAAAGTTGAGTGTGACCATTCTTTTATGTATTTTGCATGAAATACATTATGGAGAGCATGAAACAAGGAACCCAAGCATCCGCCAATGCACTTCTTACACTTCGACGTTCTTGTTTTTAAAGTGCGCGACAGCATTGATGTCGAATGGGCGTCCAGGGTGATACACGAGTTCCCGCACTGCCTTTAGCATTACATCTCCCCACTGCGCAACTCCCTCGCGTAGCTCGTGAACGACAGCGGGTGGTAACGAGATGCTGGTCTTGTGGAGCTTGACGTGTCCGCAGCGCGTTAATACAACGATATACTCTTGGGTTTCTGTGCCATCTGGTAGTATTCGCGTTTGCGCGTACGATTTCACACGGACTACGACGGACACGTCTTGACGCAGACGCTGCCCTTGAAGATACGGGTATAAGTCGTCTTGCTCCACAAAGTTCTCTGTAAAGACGCCGAGCGGCCGACCCTCACCAAATTCAGCGTTGATCTCATCGTACTGCGAGCTGATAATGTTGTTCGTCTCCAGTTGGGTGCCGTTCGATAAATACGACAGAAAGCGGCACTGTTCACTGTCAGACTCGGAGTTGCCATCGTCTTCTCGGATCGTAACATCTCCGAGAGCTTCCGTGACCCGAATTTCCATGTCGGAGTAATAAAACGCTAGCGCATCGTACACTTCATTCACCGTCTGAATCCCTTCAAACGGGACCACATCGAAGAGAAGTGCGCAATAATCTCCCTCGGGATCAATAAACCGCGAGATATCCGCGTGAGGCAGAGTCGGGTCCACGAACCGCTCTCTCTCGGCTAGATACTCCAACGCTTGCTGCATCATCGTGGGCTTGATTTCCTTCAGCAACACACGACGTTCCTCGTGATCCCTTCCTAAATGAATCTTCAAGAACTCTGGCAAATGATACTGCGCACACTAGCAGCAGTGATAAGTCCTCCACCTTAGCATTCTTTGCAAAAATTGCGGCCGTACCACGACGCCATTCACCGCCGAGTGTACGTTCACAAGAGGCATCTGTTGCATATTCAGAGCTCCTCGCAGAAATGCCGCCTCCAATTCCTTCTTCAACGCCGTAGTATCGTCCTCCTTTCGCCTTCTCTCCTTCGTCTTTAATGATCTCACCTGCATCTGCAACCTCTCGATCTTGTTCTCCAGCTCCATCTTTTCTTGCTAAAGCCATAGATTTTTTTTAATACACATTTTCAAGAGAATTTTTGATTTTTTTCTTTCCACAACAGTTTACCTTCCGTCTCGTGTAGGTATGGGTCCGAGCGCGTTTTGTTTTGTCTTGAGACCGAGAACTGGCCTCCTTCTCATTTTGGGGTGATGAGACTTTCCCCTGAGGGGTATTTATCCCTTGATTCTCGTGGTGTATGAGTTTTATTGGCTCCTTCATCGTCCCGATACGCGGCTCATCGTCACTGTGGGGGGAACTTGGTCTTGGGGTTCTGGCGGGGCTGGCACAGATCTCGGACCTCCATGGTGTTCATCAACTGGTTCTGGCGTGATGAGCGATCAACACTCCTTTGGTTTTACTGAAAGTATTGGGTTATTTTGCAGCAAAAAGACAATATTGGGATTTATGGGTGGGTTTCTCTATTCAAGCGGTAGACCATCTCTCGAACGGCGTCGAGCTTGACATCTCCCCAGTGGGAGCTCTTCTCTCGTATCTCGTCAATGACTTCTGGGGATAATGCCATATTGGGCTTGTGGATCCGGCAGTGAGCCCAGCGCTGCATGACCACGATGGACTTTTCTTCCTCGACGCCTTTCAAGTTTTTTGACCTCTTCGTGTGAGCTCGTACCTGCGTCACCACGGTGGCATCCATTCGGACACGCTTATCCGGTACGTACGGGTACAGATCGTCTTGGTCCACGAAGTCTTCGGTGAAAATACCCACTGCTCCACCATCTCCGTACTCGTCGTCGACCTCCATGAACTCGGAGCAAATGACGCTGTTCATCTCAAGCAGCGGGCCGTTGGATAGGTAAGAGACAAAGCGGCACTGCGAGATGCCTGGCTCCGAGCTGCCGTCATCTTCTCGGATCGTGATGTCTCCCAGGCTCTCAGTGACGCGGATCTCCATATTGGAGAAGTAGTAATGCAACGCGTCGAACACTAACTTGACCGAGCTGACACCTTCGAAAGGTACGACGTCATATACCTCCCCAAAGTAGGAGTCATCCTGCTCCTTAAAGCGCGTGGCGTACGAGAACGCGCCCGTATCGTCCACAAAGCGCCCTCTCTCTCTCAAATGATGCATCGCAGCCTGGATCTTAACTGACTTCATCTCGATCAACGTCGCCCACCGCTCTTTCAGGTCCGTCCCAAGACAGATCCTGGTCGCATGAGGAGCTCGGGGTTCCATCATCTATTGCACCGAGTACAACTTCATCAGCAACATCATAGCGCCAAGAAACCCACGAGCTATCGCCGCTCTTACCGTCAGCTTTGACAACGCAGACTGCACGTTCACCAGCGCAACTTGCTGCTGCAGCACGGCCTGGCGAATGAAGTTTGTCTCCTGTATATCCTGTTCCAGCTCGGACCTTTTCACCGAAGCTTCTCGTTCTGCATCCTTCTGCAAGAGGGTCACCTGAGCCTGCAACGCCTTCACCTCTTTCTTCAGCACCTCAATCTCCTCCTGTTGCACACCACAACCACACGTCAGCAAAGTCTCCGATAACTTCCAACTCCGCACCCAAGCCATTCCACCCACTCTTCGTCGAGTTCCCGTGGCCTTCCGCTTGTATCGAGCTCTCGGTGCGTCTTCTGTGGCATCAACTGCATCGGAACATCCCTCCGGCGCCACCTCTCCCAGCATTAGCGCTCGAGGTAAAGTGCGCACCTGGAATGATGGTGAAAACCGACTATTTGACCCAAAAGACCCGAAAATGTCGTCACCCAAAGCTGACGCCCAAAACAAAGGCATTTCTAAAATTCAAGGAATGAATAAAGAGAAGCGGAAGCCCACGTACCTCAAGCTCAAGGAGGAACAAACCGCGCTGGAGGACGAGGTTGAACGCCTTCAGCGTCAAGTGGTAGATCTGCAGGCGGAGAAGGATGGAGGCGTTCAAATACTGAACGAATCGATGGGTCTTAATGCGGCGTTGAAAGACACACTGGAGCAGCAGCGACTGACCGTTGCGACGACCCAAAGCCTCATAAGCAGGCAGCTCCAGACAGGAAATCCGCTGAACATTCACATCCAATTGGGTCGAGAATGGAACCAAAGACGCGAGATGTTGCAGAGCATGAAGGACGAGCGTCTTGCTCAGGGGTTCCGCTATGTTTCAGCGAGATGTCAACACTTGGACATCCTTAAACCTCACATGTCGGAGGAGCAGTTTGAAGATGCTCAGGGCGACTTTTGTTGCGTCAGAAATGACGTGATCCCATTTCCTGGGGTACGGTCGATGAAGAAGATGTTTGATGCCGTCAAGTTCACGTTGAATACGCTGGAAATCTGCATCTCGGAGCAACTTGGACATATTACAGTGCGAGACGACTACGACGCCGTGGAGGCCGACAGCTTTATTGCCAACTACAGACTCGCGTCAGGAATTGATAGTGGTGTGACGACGGAGCTGAACGTGGTTGCGTGTGGCCAGTATTTCGAAGAGCCGGACGTGTTTGGAGGGGAACCCTACGGTGTATTGGCGATTGACAGTGTGGATGAGGACGATTTACATCCGTATCATCACCAAGAGTGTGTGCGAAAAGTGATTCACGGCACGGTGGTGCTGGTTCCCGTATCTTGGAGGAAGAGCAGTACGCGGAAAGAAAGCCCAGAGAAAGTTGCGAGCGTCGCGAGGGATGAGACCGACGTGGAAATTGTTGTACTGCGCTCTTTTTTCGTCAAGACATGCCGACCGGAATTTGAAGTTTCAGAAACTGTGAATCAGGAGCTGCGAGATACTATCACGCGCTGGGCGGACGTTGCATTGCAAGCTGTTCGAGGGATAATCTACTCGTAGGGTCCAATTGATTCCTATTTCACGTACTCAACAACCTTCGTTTTATCCAGCAAAAGTATTGGTAGATCCTTCGTACCAACAAAGCGCAGGTCGTAAAGCAAAGAAAACTGATGCGAAACGCTAAAAAAGCATAAACAAATTGCTCCGACCGTTGCTCTGAAACACATGCTAAAAGCCAGGTGGGGCTTGTAGTAAGTAGGTGAGTAGTAAGTAGGTGAGCTTCTGGGGTGTTGGCGCCCTGTTGCAGAGCTGGCGTCTCTAGAGATGAATTGTTTGCGAATGATTTCCAGAAGGATCTCAAGAAACAGAATAAATTAAATTTTCTTTACAAATTTATTTTAAATTAATCACGCAGCGCTCAGCACATCACGCATCGTCTTCGTCATCAAGCCACCCCACTGTGCAACGCCCATTTGGAGCTCCTGTAAAGTGGCCTTGGACATGGATAACTCTGGCCGATAAAGCTTCAAGAAGGACACGCGCCGCATCGTCACAACCAATCCTTCTTCCACTGAGTAACCCTCTTTCTTGAGTTTCCGTTCGTTTGCTGTCAGCACGATAGCCACCGAGATATCTCTCCGCACTCGTTCGCTTGAGACGTAAGGATGAAGCGCGTCTTGGCCCACGGAATCGATTGTAACCACTGCGCAGGATTCTTGGTTAAATCTGCTGTCTGTTTCGCGCGCGCTGGCAAATCCGACGACGTTGTTTTCAATACGAATGCCATTGCTGTTCCTCGACAGGATTCGGGCATTGAATGCGCAGTTCTCGATGGCATCGTAGTCCTCTCGCAGCGTAATATGGCCCAACCGCTCTGAGATGATGATTTCCATGTTGTCCACGAAAAACTTGAGAGCATTAAACACTTGCCGAACCGACTTGACTCCTGGAAAATGTGTCACTTCCACGCTGGCACAGCAAGCGTCTCCTTCAGGGGTCTCGTAGCGCTCGTCCGAGTGCTGCGGTGTCGTGCATTCTTCCAGTGGGCAAGCGGCGGTGATATATTCGTACGCATTCCGCAACTTGAGTGGCCGGAGTTCCAGCAGTGTAGCTCGCCGCTCTGCCCAGTCCTTTCCGAGACAAATACTCGTGTATAGCGGATTCCAATCCTGTTCACTCTACAATGATGCAAAACCAGCCAGTCAGCAACTTGCCTTCAAACCGCACCATGATCCATTCTTGTACGAACCATGTACTGCGCCAACAGCGACTGCGCCTTGGCCACTCGGAATTGCTGGCTTCTAGCTATCGCCGCGAGCACGGTCCGCTGCAGGATTAACTCGGCCAACGCGGCTTGGTCGGGGGTCAGTACCGGTGTACTGAGCACTGCCAGCTCGGCCGTCAAACGCTGAGCCTCCACTTTCAGTCTCTTGACCTCCTCCTGTCATAGACATCGCACCAAGCACCAACGATTAGTGCTGCCAGTCTGACTCACAGCCATTGCGGTAAGTGCTGCAATCACTGCCCTACCCTGCGCACCGCGTAGGTGCTTCTTGGCTTGGACATGTTTTTTTTCCGCAGGTGGTCGGTCTTCGTGTCTCGGATGCAAATGCGTAAGTGAGCAGCATTTCTGTGCCGTCCGAGGAGGCCAAGCTGGCAAACGTCAGTGGTGTGGTGCCTCCTCCTTCAAGCGCGGAGACAGAAAGCTTGACAAACGTGCAAATCCCTCGTGCAACGTGATCGCAAGCGAACTCTCGGCTAAAAGCGGTTGCGGCCGGCTTCCTGGACGGACTATTCGACGAGCTTGGCGGTGCTGGTGGGACCAATGCTGCATGAAGCTACGCGTTTGTCAGTAAGCCCGCCGTCTAGCATTCGATGACCTTCGGCTGAGACGAGAAGCGCCCTCGGGCTGCAACGACAAGCTCACTTTTCCGATTTCGCGCGCGTGCGGGAATCCGTGGTGCGTAAGCAGCAAGAGCAAGAGCACGAGATCAGCTTGACGAGAGCATTCACGATAGCATGGATACAGCTGGCTGGGGAGCGAGCGTCGGTGGTGGCGACGGCCCTGTCCGAGGAGCTTCCAGTGCTGCAAACATGTCGGCGTATTTCGCCCGATCGCCTTTCCACCGTCGCCACCGAAAGTTTCCCACCAGAGGAATGAAAAGCAGTCTGCTGTAAACGAAAATCCACGTTATTGTGGTCACTACTACTGCTTCTTGGCAGCTACGGTGTGGTGTACACGACGCTGCGGATGGTCTTGAGCATGACATCTCCCCACCGTGCGATACCCTCGTGCAGCTCCTGCAGCGCGAACGGCGACACGGGGAATTGTGGGCGGTGCAGCTTCACAAAGGCTGCTCTTCGCATGGTCACCACCAGCTCCGTCTCGTCTTCGCCTGTCATCGTGGTCGCGCCAATCCTCTTCTCCTTGTGTTTGGGCTTTCTCCTGCTCGTGGTCAGGAGCACAGCACCCGACACATCCTTCCTCACCCTCTCCGCAGGGTTGTACGGGTAAAGTTCATCTTCGTCCACGCAGTCGCTCGCCATAATGGCACAGGGTCCAACGCCCAGCCCCAGCTCGTCCTTCCCAAAGAGCTGCGGGAACGACACGGCGTTCATCTCCGTAGTGACTCCACAGTCCTCGGTGGACGCAATGCGTGAGTTATACGCCGTGCCTTCGATGGAGTCGTAGTCGTCCCTCACCGTAATGTGGCCCAACCTCTCGGAAATGCTGATCTCCATGTTGGTTAAATAGAAGATGAGCGCGTTGTACACCTGCTCCAGCGACTCGACGCCCCGGAAGTGCACCGTCTCGAACCGCACGCAACACAGGTCCCCTTGTGCGGACTCGAAGCGCTCGTCCGAGAGCTGCATCTTCTCTGGCTGCGCGTGGCTGCTGCGTGCCATGATGTACTCGTAGGCGTTGCGCAGCTTCTCGGCGCGTATAGCGCGCAGCGTAGCCCTGCGCTCGGGCCAGTCCTTCGTGAGCCGTATACGCGTATACAGCGGGTGCGTGTGCTGGTCCCCCAGGCAGCGTGAGAGCAGCGACTGCGCATTGGCCACGTGCAGCTGCTGGTGGCGGAGGACGGTCGTGAGTGCGGCATTCTCGGCCTCTCGGCGCTGTAGCACGGGGTCGGCCTTGGCGGCCTCTTCGGGCGGGAGATTGCGGGTTCTGAGCACTGCCACTTGGCTCTCGAGACGCTCGATTTCCTGCTGAAGCGCGGACTGCTCCTCCTTGCGCAGGATGTACGTGGCCTTGCGCTTCTTCTTGGGCTGCGGCTTGGGCGGCGTGGGCGACGAGGACGACGAGACCGGGGACAGACCCTGGAGGTGCTGGTCTTCCACGTACATGACGGGCTTGGGACTTGCGCCGGACACGGAGAATCGCCAACTAACGAGGCTATCCGGAGCAGTGATGTAATGATGTGCAAATAGATAACCTTAGATAACCGTTTACAGGTTCAGAGTAATGAAGATAAAATACCTTGTATGAATACATGTGCTGGCACATTTGATCTATTTGGAGAGGGACGCCGCCACGGGAGTGATGGTCAAATGCGGTAAGCCTGAGGCGTGAGCACGCCGAGAAATTTGGTGACGAGCAGCCTGGCCTGCTGGCACTCATCATAACGAGTGAGATTTGCTGCTCGTGGAGACCTCGGCGAGGGAGGCGGTTCTAATCGCTGCGGGGTGCTCACCAGCAGCGAAGCGAGAAGAACGAGGCGCTTTCATCTCGCAGACATGGACATGCGGGATCACCTCATGCACATTGTGGCATGTTCAACGCGGTTTTAGTCGGGATGATCTTCAACGGTCATGCCACACTGCACACTCAGCGAGCCATGCAGACCCGGAGCATCAGATATTTTGAATTTGAATTGGGAATCCGGTTTATCGTGCCAACTACGCAAGGACAGAAGCAGAGAATTCCGTGTGAAAATCTGCGGTAAGATGCCAATGAGTTGGTGTTAAACCCTGTTCAGCATGCTCGCAATTATATTGTGGTCTCACAACTGCCCCAATCATTTCAGCCTGCATGGCTCTGGAGGAACAGATTCGGGGTCAACATTCTCTGAGAACCACTTCGAGACGGTAGGCGGTAGATGTTAATTTGTGCTGTGTGTTCTAGCAGATTGTTCAGATTCCAGGCATCAAGTCGCTCCAAAAAGTAAACGATGGGCTCATTCAGCATTTATCATGTCAAACGTTGTTCGTGGAAAGCTCGCACGAAATAATCGCTAGTGGGGTCGCCGCCTTGCTTTTGTCTAAACCGTAAGCAGCAGCATTGGCAGCGGCTCGAGAACTGCAATCCTGTGACTGAAATCTTTTTAATGATCTTCATCGGGCAAAGTAATGCTCTAGGCTTCAACTTGCCAATGCAATGTCAACACTAGGGCGTCGAGTACAAGACGCTACGGACGGATCTCACCACGACATCGCCCCACTGCGCTGCTTCTTGTTGCATTTCCTGCCATACAGCTTCGGAAATGTGGAACTCTGGCCGGTGGAGCTTCACGAAGCCAGCACGTCGCAGTGTCACAACTAGATCGTCGCTCCCCTTGTCGGGATTGTTTTGTGTCAGCACAAAGGCCGCAGCCACATCTTTCCGGACGCGTTCACTTGGCGCGTAAGGGTAGAGTTCATCTTCGTCGATCGAGTTGATGACGGCAATCCCACAGGGCTTGCCCCCACAGACATCCACAGTAGTATCGAATAGCTGCGCCATCATGGCACAATTGATCTCGGTAGCGACGCCGTCGTCATTTGTAGACACGATCCGAGCATTGAGGATGTTACCGTCGGCACCTTCGTAGTCGTCACGGACAGTAACATGGCCCAGCCGCTCGGAAATGGTGATCTCCGCGTTGTTTAAGCTGAAAAGAAGAGCATCGTAGACTTGCTTGATGGATCCCACGCCAGGGAAGTGGACGGTCTGGAAGATGACGCAGCAAATATCTCCGTTGGCTGTTTCAAACCGCTCGTCAGAGAGATTAGGCTGGTCCCAGCTCGAGAGCTGGCTGCGCATGGCCACGTATTCGTACGCAGCCTGGAGTTTCTTGTCACGCAGGCCCAGCAGCGTCTTGCTACGGTCTTCCCAAGACTTTGTCAGGAGAATCCGAGTGTAGAGCGGGTGTGTTTCCTTTCCAAGAAGAAGATGTTAGAATGTCAGTAAAGGCATTCACTCAGTCTACCAGCTCATCGTACCAGGACAGACGAGATTCCGGACTGTACTCGTGCAACACCAAGCTGCTGCTCGCGGATTGCGGTCGAAATGGAAACGTTCTCCGCAGCCACTTGCTCAAGACTTCGAGCGGGGTTCAGCGCCACCAGCTCGGCTTGCAGTCTGCGCACCTCCAGCTTCAGGTCCTCCTTCTCTTGCTGCAATCAATACACCCGTCAAGGTTAGTCTCCACCTTAACGCCGATTAAGCCGACAGCTCGCCGTTCGTTACCTTGCGCATGAAGTGCGCCGACTTGTACCTCTTGCCGCTCATTCTTCTCTGCGCCACTCGTCGTGTCTCCATAGGGTATCCCACCCGACAAGACCGACAAGATACTCAACCCGATTTGTCGCTCTGACTCGAAGCACCAGGTTCAATGCCATGAGCCATGGCCCATGATCAATACCGGCAGGCTGCCCGCTCGCTGCCAGCGACAGCAGGTCTCCAGCGAGTCGCTCGAGACCTGCCGTGGATAACGCGGAGATCTTCTTATGGAATTAGTCATTAAAATGACCCGTAATTACTAGAGCTCGTCATTTTGCTGGACGCGCGCAATATGAAGAAGCAGAAGTGCACTTACACGGCGCGACGAGTACGCGCTACGCTTCGAATCATGCCCCCCAGGGGCGGCACGGGCTGGGTAATCATAGTGTGAAATGTATTATGCTGCAGGAGGAGGCGGAGAAGCTGCGCGGGGAGGTGCAGCGCCTGACGTCGGAGCTGCAGGAGCTGCAGTTTCGCTCGCTGTCCCCTGAGGATGCGGCGCTGCTGGACCCGGCCGTGCAGCACGTCGTGGCGCAGAACGACCTCATGACGTCGCTAGCCAAGCGGCAGCAGCTGCAGGTGGCCAGTGCGCAGTCCATGCTGACCGAGTGCCTCGTACGATTAAGTTTTTTTCTTTAGAGGTTGGGGAGCCGTATTAATCATTAATGTGTAGGGAGATCAGGAGTCGCATCCACTGTACACCAAGATCTGCCTCACAAGGGACTGGAAAGAGCGGCGGGAGACGCTCATGGCTGTGCGTGAGAAGAAGCTGAGGAACGCCTATGACTATTTGATGGCGCCCGGGAGGTTCGTGGAGCAAGACAAGCCGCACACTTCCGACTACCGCTACGAGACGGCGGACGGAGATTTGTGCTCCGTGCACCTGGAAGCCATGCATTTCCCCGGCGTGGAGTCTTTGGAGCAAGTGTGGGAAGCTCTGCTCTTTCACTACAACAATATCGAGATCGGCATCTCCGAGAGGCTCGGCCACACGACAGTGAGGGACGACTACGACGCCATCGACGGGAGTGTTTACAACACGCGCGTAAATTCGAGGTCGGATAATTGCACGCCCGTCGAGAGCAGCATTGCGACGTTCGCGCATTTGTTCACGGAAGAGGATGAGGGTTTCGGACGACAGGCGTGCGGCATTTTGGCTCTGGACTCCATTGATGAAGATGAGCTTTATCCGTATTTCCCGAAAGAACGCGTTCGCTTGGATACGTCAGGGGCCATTGTGCTGACGGCTAGGAGGGTGTCTTCCAAGGATGGCGAAGACGAAGGCGAACTGGTCGTGACTCTGCGGCGAGCTGCGTTTTTGAAGCTCTACGCCCCAAAGTTTGACGTTTCCGAAGCTACGCGTCAAGAGTTGCATGCGGGGATCGGACGCTGGGGGGACGTACTGATGAAAACGATCCGTAGCTACGTGTATTCATCTCCGTGAAGACGGCATGGTATCCCTCGGTCTATTTTTCCGCGTGCAAATGGTCGTTGAGAACGCATGGATCATCTGATTTTGATTTTAGCAAACTCATTCACAACCTGTAAAATCTGCTAGTAAGGTATCAAAGTCATTGTAGGAAATTCTTCGTTGTGTAATTTCCGTGTGGACGCACAAGATCTCTAGCAATATGGTCGTTCGCTACGAACCCCTGCGCGCTTGTAACTCAAGCGCTGCGCAAGTACTTCGAAGTATTTCTTGTGGCGTTAGTGCATTCTGGAAGGTAGCGTTGGCCATGAAATACATGTAGCGGTACGTGGGCATAAGCTTCTTGGTGAAAATTTGTCTAATGTTTCTGCGTAATTCAAAGCCATTTTTATGATGTGGTTTTAGCAAGCTTGTTCTGTTCTACAAGTAGTAGTGAGCAGTGTGAGCCTCAAACTTGATCCCAGCACATGCATAGCGCGTTTCTCGATTGGAATCGTGTATAATGCGGTACGTCACGGCATGGAATACAGCACACTACGGATGGTCCTTGTTGTGACGTCGCCCCACCGCACGACATCTTCCTGGAGTTCCATCCACGCAGATTCCAAGATGTCGAACTCTGGATGGTGGAGTTTCACGAAGGCAGCTCGTCGCAGTGTCACCACTAGCTCTCCATTCTCCCCGTCACTGGGATCTGCAGTAAGCACAAATGCAGCCGATACATCTTTGCGAACGCGTTCGCTTGGGATGTAAGGATAGAGCTCGTCCTCATCAACCGAGTCAATGACGATCAGCCCACAAGGCTCACCACCAAACGTATCGTCCGCTGGATCAAAGAGCCGCGAGAACATGATCCCGTTGACTTCTGTCGTGATGCCCATGTCGTTCGTAGAGACCATCCTCGCATTGAAGATGCTGCTGTCTGCACAGTCATAGTCGTCTCGCGTTGTGATGTGCCCCAGCCTCTCGCAGATGCTGATCTCCACGTTGTTCATGCTGAAAAGCACGGCGTCGTAGACTTGCTTGAGTGACTGCACCCCAGGGAAGTGAAAAGTCTGAAAAATGGAGCAACACACGTCGCCATTTACAGTCTCGAACCGTTCATCGCTCGAAGACAAAGACGAAATCCAACTTCGCGCAGTGACGTACTCGTACGCTGAGCGAAACTTCTGCTCTCGGATGCTAAGCAGCATCGCACTTCGATCAGCCCAGCTCTCTCTCAGGCAGATGTGAGTGCACAACGGGTGAACCTCCTGCGCACCCAAATACAATAACACTAGCTTAGCTCGGTTCACTGCTATCTTGAGGCATATGTATCATGGTCGTGTACCGAAGAAGGTGGCAAGGTGGAGCGTGTTCGAGCTATGTCAAACTGTTGCTGCTGGATGGCGGACGCCAAAGTCTCGTTTTCCTTCACCACTTGATCCAGAGGCGCAGAATTTACAGTCTTGACTGGCGTTTGCAGACCTTTCAGCTCGGTTTTGAGCTCCAATTCCGACCGCAGTTTGCGGATTTCCGATTTCAACTCGCTGATCTCCTCCTGCACCAAACAAAGCACAACGAATGTAACAACGAACTATTCTTCTACAGCGGGGATGAATAGCACGGCACCTTGCGCTTTGTACTCGTGGGCTTGCGCCTTTTCTCCGCCATTGTATGCCTCCTATCGCTGCGGCGCCCCAGGGCCTCAGATGCCTTTTCCAGATGGTGTGATAGTTTGGGTCAGAATTGGCATTTGCTTTCAAGAACAAAATTTGTGCACCAAACAGATGGAAAAAATGTACTTTGACTTTAGGATTTGGTTTGTATCTATTTTTTGCGCTTTTCTGTATTTTTACCGAGCCTTCGGCAAATATATTTTTCGGAGAAGTTTTGTGTCTTTCAGAAAAAATGGCCCCAAAAGGGGTAGTATCACCAATCTCTGATAGTGGGATTTTCGGATCATTTTCCAAAACTCCCAAGTCGTCCCTACCTCAAGCTTGAGATCAGGTGACTGCGCCACCAGCTCCAAGTCCTGCAGATGAAGTTGGACCTGGCCGAAACTGGCCGAGACGCACGTTTGATTGACAAGTTCACGGCGGTATTTCTTGTCGAGCTCAACATTGGCGTTGAATCTGAAATGCGAGTATGGCGCTCGAAGAGAGGGAGGGGTTGCTATCTGCTGTGATGACAATGTATTTATTTGCTATCGGAGCCACAATAGCTACTGTCACTGAGCGCAATCAGCAAACTTATTGCCAGAACTACCGCATCAACAGTACATGTACATCAATAAGCTCGCAAAGCATCAGCTAGTTCTGAGCTGCAAACTTCAGGTGACCTCATTAGCCTGCATTTGAATTGAATGATGTATGGTCTCAATTTCCCGCTATTAGATATGACGACACCCATCAAGTGTCTAATAGCGGGAATTGTGGGATATCTCCCTATTAGAGAGGCCAGCTAATACTAATACATTGGTTTGGTCAGTAATCCAAGCCTCACATAGTGACAGTGCTTCAATCAGCGAGGGAGAAAAGTTCACCCAGCCCTCAGAGAGTTGTGGGAAGCGTTGTGGCTGTGTGTGTGTGCGGCAATTTTTGGGGGTGCGTGGGTCGGTTTGATGTTTGGCGCCTCGATA
>JAABLK010000344.1:0-26833 GCA_012295415.1 Phytophthora chlamydospora
GAATTCCATGACAAATGCGTGACCAATAAACCACGTTTATCGTTGCGAACACGAGCATGTTCTTCCGGCCACCTAAATCGCCCCGGAACAAGGCCCATTTTGCTCCTCAAAAAGTGTCCCGGAACCGTGAAATAGGGGATACCATAGGCATAGGGTGGGCGGCATGGAAGTTGTGGATCCACCTGTAGGGTAGGTCTGCTAAACGGACAATAATTGTATTGCGCTCTTCTCTCTCCATCCACCCGTAGCGGCGACGTCAACCCGTCTTCTAGGGGAAATTACATCTGCACTTTTTTTTTATGTATTAGCGGCACCCACCCTGCAACCGTGGACAGATGCAGCATGCTCCAAAATACTTCCGCGCTTGGAACGATACGAGCAGACCATCATCACAGTGCACGCAATCTGTCGTGTGTAGATTGATAAGAACTCAAACCTGAGTCCAAGCCAAAAGAAGAACAAAAGAGAACTTGCTTTGTGCTTTTCGTGCCTAACGATGATGGCGGATGAGTCCGAACTCTCGTTTGAACAGGAGTCTAGCGATGGTCACAAGATCACTCGACCTGTCTATCATTCGGTTCGGTCCACGAGGTTACCTAGCTGGAGTGTCACGAGAAACAAAGAGTCGTCGGTCGATTTCACGAGTAGCGATGAGAAAGATGCCCTGGCTTGAGCTTGACACTGTTCGAGTGAAGAACTTGCATATCTGCACGATCTCAATTACTTCGAACGCACCCGAGGACGGTTACCATTCTTAGGACGATAAGAACAGGCATCTGGGTGAATCAAGGAGGTTTCAAAGTCGAGAGTCGGCAGCAGCATGTGGCAGCTGAAACATCTTCACGCAGTGCCTACCGGTATGTGCAAGTAACCTCCACCTGCTCAACCTTGGCCAGATGCAACGCAAAATAATGAATGGCCTTGATGAGCAGCGATATCCTCGATGGGGGTGGAGCAACCTCTTGGTTGTAAATTCTGGATGGAGTATTAACTGTTTGCACCCCATGAATTCTTTCAAGGAGCTCCTGGCTACTGCTGCAAACATCTTCTCCATTTCCTTGCACTCATCCTCAACAAGCTGCTTGTGTGTGTGTGTGTGTGTGTGCGTGTGTGCGTATTGATCCGATTCGAATTGTACATGCGAATTGGACAGGCTATCGGCAGCCACTTCCTGGGCCCATATGGCGTGGCGTGAGGAGGAGCCTCCAACTATCAAGGGTATCACGGCGTATGAAGACTTAGGATCATTTCTCAGTTGTCTTGCTTCCGCTCAGAGCACCAAAAGCAGCCAACGATGACGAAAGGAGGCTTCCACATAAGCCCTTTCCGACCTTTGACGCTATCACCTTCGGATGCGAGGCAGCTGCAACAGATTGCGAAGACAATTGTGAAGGCGAACCTCGACCGCTACCAACGCTTCTCGGACGTGGACGATGGTGTAGTTGACCCAAGGGCGTGGAAGTTCGCCAAAACCAAGGACCAAGTGCGCGTCTACCTCGAGCGTCAGAGAAGACTAAACTTTTCTCCATTCCAGTCCAACCCAGCCGACGATACGCCAACACTTCAGTCGATGCTGTGCGTTGGATCTATTCATCGTACTCTCGACGACGTCATGTTCGGGATCGTGAACCCGAGTCTGGGAGACGCGGTCCCAAGCACGAATGACCTCAGCCGCGCTGTTGTATTATCAACGCTGAATACGCCAAGAACGTCCGGCTCATTCCGGTCCGTGACGGTTAAGTGGACGGAGATGGATGTCCGGCTCAAGTCTGTGGGGCTTGTCAAGAACCACGACTACGTGTACGTTGAAGCCACCGGCACCAAACAACTCCCCAGCGGTGAAAGCGTGGGTTATCATTTGCTGCACTCTGTCGAGCTCCCACAAACTCCCGTCCTGCACGAACGGGTTCGTGGTCTGCTGTCAGTGTGTTCGTTCTTCCGCAAAGCAGACAATGGCTCCACGTCCATTTACACCATGGGGATGATGGATCTCGCGGGCGACCGGGCAAAACGAGTGGTCCTTCCTCACGTTGTGAAGACTTTCCTCTCGATGCTGACGAAGGCGAATCGTGAGAAACCGAGGAGCCTCTCGCAGACCCTCGGTAAGCGCTACACCGTGCTGAAGAGCCTCAGACCGTCAAGTGTCGACAACGCCTGTGTCATTTGCGCGAAGCGCGTGTGGCAACTAGGTAAACACTCGAGCACATGCAACATCTGCTCCGGATACGTTTGCAGCGCCTGTAAAGTCGTCAAGAAGCTAAACTTCATGACGCCAGAGATCAAGATCACTCAACGGAAAGTCATCTTTTGCTCACCCTGCGAGGCGGACGAGGATGTGTCCGAGTTCTCCTTCGCAGGGGATTCCAAGTCCACGGAGCCACGGAGAAAAATGTTTTGGCTATCCAAGTCGGGGGGAAAGAAACTGGAAGCTTCGTAAATGTACGCATCCAACACGTAAGCTCAGACTTCAGATGTTAGTTAAGTTGGAACATGAGTGTTTCGTGTACAGCTTTGGAGTTTCGGCTCAAAGCGCAGGAGGTCGAAATGAACCGCTTTTTCCTGGACCCCCTGCCTATCGACAGCGACAACTCAGCACTAACGCTGCTTACACGACGAAAATTGGATTGGAACGGACAGGAAATGGTTGGTAATATTGTCCTTCACACGTCACCCACGTCTTCTCCAGGCCGCATGGGCACAAAATGGGGATTTGTTGAGCCCATGATCCGCGGGACGCAAAGGCCCACCAACCAAACTGAGGTCATTTGACGATTCACACTGCGTTCCAGCTTGCCCATGAGTCCGTTCCAGCCAATATCATTGTCGTCCGCAGAGACGAATGCGCTTCGTGAAATAGCGACCGCTATCCTCGACGCCAGCTTTGACCGGTATCTGCACTTCTCGGACGTGGACCCAAAAGAGTGGAAGCTTGCTAAGGTGAAGGACCAGGTGAAAGTCTACAGCAGCCAACCAGAGCGACACGGGAGGCGCTTTCTGCTCCGAGCTGGGAACGATGCCGACGACTCCGACTTGCAGTCCTTGCTGTTCGTGGGATCCGTCCAAAGTCCGTTGGAAGACATGATGCACAGGGTCGTCGACTCAACGATAGCAAAGGTCGAGGAGGACCTCGCAAGTGACGACCTCAACGGAACTGTCGTGCTCTCGGCTATCCAAGAACCCTCAGCAGGCGACCCATTCACGTCCGTCGCGATCAAGTGGATGGAGCTAGACGTCCGCCGTCGGTCCATGGGGTTTATCAAGAACCGCGACTTCGTGTACGTCGAGGCTACAGGTATCAAGTGTCTGCCCAGCGGTGAGCGACTAGGCTACCATGTCAGGCACTCCGTCGACATCGCTGAAGCCGCTGATCTCCCCGGCCGCGTCCGTGCCAAGCTCTCTGTCTGTTCTTTCTTCCGCCAAGTCAGCGAGACGTCGGTGTCGGTCTACTCGATGGCGATGCTGGACCCCATGAGCGACCCCGTGCGCCGCGTTGTCGCCCCTCGCTTGACGAGGACCCTGCTTTCAACGTTTTGCCGTCCGCAGACTAGTAGATTCAAGCAAGTAGCGCAAGCTTTGGGCAAGAGCTACTCGGAGCTGACAACCCGGCGGTCGCCGAATCCGGACGAGAACTGCAACACGTGCAATAAGCGCGTGTCGCTTCTTGAGAAGCTTACGAATCGCCACGGCATGTGCATGCTCTGCTGCGGCTACGTGTGCAGCTCGTGCAAAATCGAGAAGACGCTGCGCTTCGGGGGCAACGACAAGAGCAAGAAAGTCGCGTTCTGTTTCTCGTGCCTCACGGACGTCATGGCAGCACACGAGTCCGAGTTCCGATTCGAGGATTCCGACCCGCAGGTCACTCGACGAGTGCATCAGTCTGTATGGGCATCTCGATTGCCCGATTGGAGCGTGGCCAGGAGCAATGCCCAGTCCTCGATCGACTTTTCCAGCACCAGGTGACCTCCTGGGTTGCAGGCCAGCATGTGACGGTGGCCGCTTGGGGTGCACTTCAACTTCAGTTGGCCTCTCGAACAAGAGTACGTTTACCTTGCAGTTTGTATGCATGCTACTTGCTCGAGATATTCGCCAAAGTTGCGGAGCCCATCCCCCCGGATCGCTGACCAGTGATTGGGTCTCGATCCGCCGCTGCAGACGGGGAGGGACGTCACCCCTACAACTACTAGATGAATGTAAGAAATCCAGGGCCGATACGCCGTGTCATCCGTGACTCCAAGCACCAGAGACAAGCTGACCGCACGATTCCAACGGCTCGCACCACCACAAGCCAAGCCGCCTCCTCGTCGACAGGTAAAGCCACACGCCACGCCACAAGCTCGGGGGGCAAATCGCCCGCGCAAGTAGAGCTAGACACGCACCGTTGCCGTCTGCTTCAACGCTTTGGCCGGAAGATTTGAGCCCCCAAGGAGCTTGCAATGAAACATTGATACATTCCTCTAACGTTGCGTCATTCCCAGACTTTCCTCCTCTTCCTCACTTCCTTTCCATCATGCTGCGTCGCCTGGCCCTCCGCTCCGTCAAGACGACGATGCGCAACGCGCGCGGCATCGTCTCGGCCTCGGAGCTGTACAAGAACCCGCGCAGCTCCAAGTTCTCCATGACCAAGATCGTGGCCACCATCGGCCCCGTGTCGGAGCAGATGGACATGCTGCAGAAGCTCACGGACGAGGGGCTGCGCATCATGCGCGTCAACTTCTCGCACGCCGAGTACGACGAGGCGCTGCTGCGCGTCAACAACTTGCGCGCCTGCCGCGGCGTGCACGCCGAGGGCAAGGCCAAGTTCAACCTGCGCGCCGTGCTGCACGACACCAAGGGCCCTGAGATCCGCACGGGCAAGATGCTGGACGGCAAGAAGATCCTGCTGGAGAAGGGCAAGCAGGTGGTGCTCACCACGGACCCGGCCTTCGAGATCCAGGGAACGGCCGACAAGTTCTACGTCACGTACCAGCAGCTGCCGCAGACCGTCAAGGTAGGCGACACGGTGCTGCTGTCCGACGGCCTCATCCGCCTCACGTGCACGGCCGTGGGCCAGGACGAGATCACGTGCCTGATCGAGAACACGGAGCAGATCGGCAACCGCAAGGGCGTCAACCTTCCCGGTCTCATCGTGGAGCTGCCGGCGCTGTCCGACAAGGACAAGCGCGACTTGGACTGGGGCGTGGAGCACGACATCGACTTTATCGCGGCGTCGTTCATCCGCAAGGCCAGCGACGTGCACGAAATCCGCGCGTTCGTGGCGGGCTGCATCAAGAAACACTGGGCTTCCCAGCCCAACTACATCGCGCCCAAGATCATCTCCAAGGTGGAGAACCTCGAGGGCATCCAGAACTTCGAGGAGATCCTCGAGGCCTCGGACGGCATCATGTGCGCGCGTGGCGACCTGGGCGTCGAGGTGCCGGCCCAGAAGGTGCTGACGTACCAGAAGATGATGGTGGACCGCTGCAACGCCGTCGGCAAGCCCATCGTTGTGGCCACGCAGATGCTCGAGTCCATGCAGGAGAACCCGCGCCCCACGCGCGCCGAGGTCTCGGACGTCGGCAACGCCGTGCTGGACGGCGCGGACTGCGTCATGCTCAGCGGCGAGTCCGCGCAGGGCAAGTACCCGATCGAGTCCGTGAGCACCATGAACACGGTGATCAAGGAGGCGGACCAGCTCCTGCTGCAGCCCGCGTACCAGGCCAAGTTCCAGTTCGACGCGCCCACGTCGGACGTCGAGTCGGCCGTGTCGTCTGCCGTCAAGACGGCCAACGAGATGAACGCGCAGCTCATGATCGTGCTGACCCGCACGGGCTACACGGCCCGCAAGGTGGCCAAGTACAAGCCCACCGTGCCCGTCATGTGCTTCACGACGGACCTCAAGGTCGGCCGTCAGCTCCAGATCCACCGCGGCCTGTACCCCGTGGTGCCCGACTACCTCGACCACGTCCCGACCACGGCGGAGGCTATTGCTCACGCCAAGAAGATGGGCTGGCTGTCCGCCGGCGACCGCGTCGTGGTCATCAGCGGCGACAAGCTCTCGGACGACCTCGGCCGGGAAATCCTCATCAGCGTGGCCGATGTGCAGTAAGCGCTAGCCGAGTCCGCGATGCGATCCGGACCGCTTAGCTTATCAACAGACAATACAGCGTTAGAGAATGTTTTGCATTAGCTTATCTTAGCGTCTTATGACGACCGTTCCGGTCCGTGCGTTGGCGTCTTGCCGCATGCGGTCGCGGAGTGAACCTGTTCGAGCTCGAGGCCGGACCGCGCTGGTCCGGGGAGAAGCGTCTTGGAGGATGCGAGCAACGACGCCAGCTTGACCAGCACCGGGCAGCGCGTCTTTCAAGCCGAGCTCAAGCAGCTCCGGTCCCAGGAGCTCCCCCAACCGCTTGAAGCTCGCGGTCGCTTCTGTACGAGCAGTACCATCCTTGCTTTCACGGAATGCCGCCAAAGCTCGACACACTGCCCTTGGCGGCTCGCTTTTGCGGGCGAACGCTTGACGAAGCTCGTCTGAAGGATCTTGCTGTAGCCGAAGCAGGCAGGCCGCGATGAGCTTCGCAGCCGTGCCGCACACCTTGGCGTTCTTGTTGCTGCCATAGCGAGCAACGGCAGCAAGAAGTGGCAATCCGGCGAGGTGCGTTACGAGCTGCTGCGTTGCGATCGAAGCAGCATCGCGAAGGAACTTCTTCTCGCAGACCGAGCGGTGAAGTAGTACGTCGAGGACCTCCAAGTGAGCTCCGGCCAGCAACGAGCGCTCCAGAACCGACCGAGGCAAGAACTCGAAGCACTCTGCACATGCCAGAAGCCCATTTTTCGACGGTGTGGAGCGAAGACTGTCGCATTCCAAGGCAAGCGGTCGTAGAAGCTCCTCGATCTGCTTGCCCGCGATCACTTGGCCGTGGTGCACGACAACTCGCCGCAGCAGCACGACAGCCTCATAGAGCTGCAGCCAGTCGGATGACTTCGTCAGCACGTGCACAATGCCATCTACCACTTCGCTCGAGGCGTCCGGGACCGGAGTGAGCTCTTCCGTCGAGAGCACAACGGCACTTTTGTCGTCAGCAGCAGGGACGACTTCTTCTCCGACGGCAGTCAGCGAAGCTTCACGACGTTCCTCCATCTCGGGATGGTCACCTCCACACTGGGTCATTGTTGTATCAGCTCTCATCTCGCTTGGAAACTTGCACACTGCAGTGTCTTAGCTGCCAAACCACTCGAGTCGAAGCCAGAAGATCTCAGCCCGGCTAATTCGAGTGGAGCAGCTCTTGTGATGGCAATGCAAAAGCCTTCTGGCAAACTTAGCCGCTCTTATCGGCAGGTAAACTTGGCAGTGTTGGCTCACTTTAGATGATCACGGCGTGCTTGCAGACAGCTTTCGAGTCCAATGTGGCGACAACATTATTTAGCGCCGCGGGGATGCGTTCTTGCCCGGCGCAGCACGATCTTGTCGGGCAACAAGTCAATGCGCGGCGTTTTGGCGAAGTGCGAGAGCTTGCTTTGCACAAGACGCACCAGAGGAAGCCCCTCGTTGTCGTTGTCGGAGGGCATGGCCGTCTCGACGATGCACACACCGGACGCGCGGCGAAAGCTCACCGATCCCACTATTTATCGGGTGGCCATCAACGCAAGACGCGACGTCGCTACAACTGACAGCAATCCAAAGCTCTCGTCGGACAAGACAAGACGCCAACGCACCGCCGCCTTGGATAAGCGTTCTCGACAGCGTTGCGAGTGCAAAGCTTCAAGGCTGCAATTACCACTGCTCGAATTCACCCGAGCGATTTGCACCACACCCGCTCAAGATCCCTTGCGTCTCGACAGCGGAAGCGTTGCTCACTCAACGTTCAGCGTAACACCATCGAGCTACGGTAGCGGAGACTTTGGAACCACAAGATCCCGTCGATCCAACGTGACGACTGCAGCAAGCAAAGCGCTGTCTTGCCAGCAAGTAAGCCGAGGCCGAGAGGCTCGAGCCTCGACCTGTCTGGTCTGTAGAAAAGACCAGCGGCCGGCGGCCACTTCACCGGATGCGCAAAGAGCACGCAGGTCATCAGCGACCGAGCGTCCCGTCCGTGCCGAGCCACGTACCTGCAGCCCGCGGGCAGTCACTCCGTCATTCGCCTTGCAGCCAGCCAACGCCGCGTAGGAAGCGCAAACCATGAAGTTCCCGTTGCCACGCAATATCTTCCCCACTGTGGAGCTGCCACCGGGCGAGGCGGAGGCACTCGAGGACTACGCCATGAGCGTCGTGCGCGAAACGCGCGACTGCTACCACGACTTCCTCACGACAAGCCATGGACAGGTCGACGTCAACGAGTGGAAGAAGCTCAAGCAACACGACCGATTCGCGCTCTACAAGCAGTACGGGGCCGCAGCGGCCGAACGTCGGAGTCTCTCGCGGCTACGGGACCCTCAACGCGGCGACGAGGTGGTGCCCCTCATGCTGGCAGTGGGGAGTCTAGACGGTACCGTGGAGGACTGCATGCTTGGCTTGCGGACGCCGACACGCCGTAGTATGCAGCTCAAGTCTGCTATCGTCGAGGACGGCTACGTGGACTGGGGCGTGCTGGGCCACATTATCAAACCCACGCCGTCGCAGCCGTTCCACGAGATGGCGATCAAATGGGCCGTGAAAGCTCACCCGTTCCTGGTAGGTGCCGTCATGCGCGTACGGGACATCGTGTACCTCGAGACGACGGGCTTCATCACCATCACTGGGCCCGACGGCCGGAAGCAGCCTCTGGGGTATCACCTCAAGCACTCGATCGACCTGCCGGACGTCCGTGAATTGACCGAGTTCAACATCGTACGGGCCAAGCTGTCCTACTGTTATCTGTACCGGCAACGCTCCGAGCGCGTGGTGGACGTCTTCCTGCGGGGCTTCGTGTGTGCGATGGGCGAAGCGCCCGAGTCGCTCGTGGTGTCGACAGTCACGGAGATCGTCATGTCCATCCCCAAGAATCTCGTGTGCACCAAGATGTACAAGCTGGCGTACCTGGTCAAGCACGCCACGCCCCCGGCCAAGTCGCCGGAGAACTGCAAGATCTGCTCGCTGTGCAAGCGCGCCGTCAAGCCAGCCGCGCCCGGAGACATTCACAAGATCTGCTGCGTATGCTGCGCCCGCGTGTGCTCGGGTTGTCGCGTCGTCCACAAGATGGTCAAGGTCTCGCCCTACAAACCCGGCGTGGTCTCCGAGAAGATGACGTTCTGCGCACGCTGCGTGCGCGCAGCATCAGACACCAGCGCCACTCTCGTCGCCGCGCATTCGGTCCGAGACTCGGACTCGGAGGCGCTGCCGGAGCAGGATGTCCTGCTCTGGAACCTCGATGTTACCAGCTCACACTCACAGTCGTCGTCCGCACACAGTAAAACGGAACTGGTAGCTCCATGAAATGCTCCATACAATGAATTGATAGTTGTTGAATTGTTGGATACCGTAGGCTTCTTCATCGGTTGCTCGTCTACAGTTCTCGTTCATGTTGAAGTGGACTGAAAGATTTCCAAGACAGGATTTGAACGTACACATGCTAACCGTATTATTCAAAATTTGATTGAATGGGCTCGTCCTAGCCATACGAGTGCAGCCTGTTCCGTTTTGTGGCTTCCGGCACACGCCCCATGGATTAAAGCGTAGCCTCTCCCTTTAGTGTAGAGCAGTTTGAAATGAGTTCCACTTGTCAACTTGCTCACCCAGCCGCACTTCCGCTTCGGCGTCTAAAGCAAGTACGGAAAACTTACAGCGACGTCAAGATGAAGGGCCGATTCATCGTGAACCCGTTCCAGGAGCTCGGCCTGACTCCAGCGGACCGCACGAGTCTTGAGGATCTGGCCAACCAGTGCATCTCCACGAACCTCGAGCTTTGCATGAAGTACATGGATTCCAAGCTCAAGGTGGATCCGCGGCACTGGAAACCACTTAAGGAAAAGGAGAAGCTCAAGATCTACTCGGAGCGGCCCGGAGGTGTTTCTGCAGCTATTGCCGCGGGCGATGAGCCGACTGGCTCGGGGCTTCCTATGATCCTGTGCGTTGGCACCAAGGAAGGCAAGCTGGACGACCTCATGTACGGCGTCATTAGCGAGGACCTGGAGACCATGCGGATGAAGGCGTCGTACGTCGACGACTTCAGTGGGGCGGCTGTGCTCGACTCGGTTGTACTGCCAACTCTGGAGGACCCGTTCCAGTCGTTGGTTGTCAAGTGGATGGAGCTCGACATTCCCTTCCACTCGACGAATCTGGTCAAGAACCGCGACTACGTCTACCTCGAAGGCACAGGCTACGTGACAAACTCGAAAGGGGAACGAATGGGTTACCACCTGCTGCACTCGGTTAACTTCCCACAGACTCACAGTCTGCCCAACCGCGTCCGTGGTAACTTGTCTATCATCGGCTTCTGGCGTCAGGTCGGAGCCAACACGATGGAGATGTACGCAACTGGCGTCATGGACCCCGTCGACGCGGGTCTCGTCCGCAAGCTGGTGGTGTCTAACATGGCGACAATGTTCTTGTCGAGCTTGAGATACGCTTTCTGCGGCCAGATGCGCAAGCTGGCGTTCATGCTAGAACGACGGTACGAGGAGTCCAAGCTGCACGGCGCCCCGAACAAAAAGAACGTCTGTGTGACGTGCTCGGCGCCGATCACGGGGCGAAAGCTCGGAGACTTTGGCAAGAGCAGCAGCACGTGCAAGCTCTGCTTTGGTTTCCTCTGCCCCGCGTGCAAGGTGTCTCGGAAGCTGAGCTTTGTGGACCCGGACCTGCTGCTCTCGCAGCGCAAGGTGACGTTCTGCACCGGGTGCCTTAGCGAGGTCACGAGCTTCAGCTCAGTCGATGTAGCTCGAGCGTATTTGCTGGCCCGAAAGCGTCACCAGGACGCCAGCTCCTGTGCTGATAGAGCGCTGTCGTTGGGTGCCTACAGCACTGAGCTCTCGTACTCGAGCCAGTCAGACGCAGGTCACCGACAAACCTTTAACATTCATGGTAACTAGCTGGCATTCAAAAGAAGAAGTTGCTCCAACTATCCAATCTTTTATCGTTAGTAAGACAAGACACTCAAGAACTCACCTTCGATGCTACATGTACCAACTCCTTCATTAGCACTGAAGCCTGAAGTGATAAAGCGGAAAAGATCGCCCTTGGGTTGGTCTTCGAACAGCAGGCGTGCGTATGCTGCTGCTACTCGTTCCTGACGCCCAAAGTATACGATGGCATGAGCCCTTTGCGCGCGCACACATGCAGCTGCAGCATATGGGGCCACGCACTTGCTCTCCAGAAGCAGGTATCCTCCAATGGAGGCTCCATGGGGAGAGGAAGTCGCTCCCAGCTGCCGACTGATGATCTGCAGTCGGGATTAGCTGTCAAGCTGGGCCAGTCTTGTGATGGCGTTTCATTGAGCTGCGGCGTCTTACCCGGTACATCCTGAGGCAGGAGAGCACGCCCAGATGTCAAAGGGCCATCAGCTCCGGCTGTGCTGCAAAGTTCCTGCTCGAGTCCGAGTACTGATCGCCTATGCCTCTTCGCAACACCGCGAATTGTTCCGCTCTTCATTCCTCCTCTTGCTTGACAAGCAGCACTTCCACTTCAGCCTCAGCTCAACAAGATGAAGGGCCGATTCGTTGTCAACCCGTTCCAGGAGCTCAACCTGTCGTCGGGCGACCGCACCAGCCTCGAAGACCTCGCCAACCAAGTCATCTCGTCCAACCTCGAGCTCTGCATGAAGTACATGTCCGGCTCGAAGCGCAAAGTGGACCCGCAGCACTGGAAGCCGCTCAAGGAGAGGGAGAAGCTCAAGGTGTACACTGAGAGACCCGAAGGAGCTGCAGCCGCCGCCGCCTCCGGCGACGAGGCGACTGGATCGGGGCTTCCCATGATTCTGTGCGTCGGCACCATGGAAGGAAAGCTGGACGACCTGCTCTTCGGAGTCATCAGCGAAGACCTCGAGACGATGCGCGTCAAAGTCTCGTACGTCGAGGACTTCAGCGGTGCTGCAGTGCTGGATGCAGTCGTGCTGCCTTCACTGGAAGACCCGTTCCAGTCGCTGGTGATCAAGTGGATGGAGAACGACATCCCCTTCCACTCGACGAACCTGGTCAAGAACCGCGACTACGTCTACCTCGAAGGCACCGGCTACGTGAACAACGCCCGCGGTGAGCGTATGGGCTACCACTTGCTCCACTCGGTCAACTTCCCACAGACTCACAGCCTGCCCAACCGAGTTCGCGGTAACATGTCCATCGTCGGCTTCTGGCGTCAGGTGGGAGCCAACACGATGGAGATGTACGCCACGGGTGTCATGGATCCCGTCGACGCCGGCCTCGTCCGCAAGCTCGTCGTGCCGAACATGGCCAACGTGTTCCTCTCCAGCTTGAGATACGCTTACTGCGGCCAGATGCGCAAGCTCTCCTTCATGCTGGAGAAGGCTTACACGGACTCCAAGCTGCACGGAGCCCCCAACAAGAAGAGCGTTTGTGTCACCTGCTCAGCGCCGATCACGGGCCGAAAGCTCGGAGACTTTGGCAAGAGCAGCAGCACGTGCAAGCTCTGCTTTGGGTTCCTTTGTCACGCCTGTAAGATCAGCCGCAAGCTGAGCTTCGTGGACCCGGACCTGCTGCTGTCACAGCGCAAGGTGACGTTCTGTACCGGGTGCCTTAGCGAGGTCACGAGTATGAGCTCAGTCGATGTGGCTAGAGCTCTGATGCTCAAGCAGCACAAGTTCAGCCACCACTCAAGCCTCGAGCAAACGCTCTCGTCCGAAGGCAACAGCGCAGAATATTCGCACGCAAGCAGCTCGTAGATGGTCGTGTGTGGTAGCACCGTGACTAAGGTAGCTACGGATTTGTTCTTTAACTTCTCGTAAGTAAATTTCGTGTCCTCTTCTTGAAACGAGCTATATCCTCAGAAATGACCTGCAGTGCAGTTCAAATGGAGTCATGTTGTGTTGCACAAGTCTTATGGCCTCAAAACGAAGCGATAAGTGCTCCAAGCAACCTCCATCACCATGCCTCAGCTCGAAACTAGCGAGGATAAGCCAAAGATTGCGAGTGTTGGGGCCCCACTGTCTTATCCGTCGTCCTGCACCCCTACAACAAGTTCTGTGCATGGGTCCTGACCCAATTTCATTGCGCGGTGAGCTCACAGTGCACCTAATCGACCACTTCTTGATTCACAACAAGGCGGCGGCAAGCAGGATAGGAGGCGACAGTCATGGTTAAAGGACGCTTTATCGTGAACCCGTTCACGGAGCTCGCACTGTCAGAGCATGACCACGCGCAGCTCAAGGATCTTGCCAACCAGCTCATCATGGCCGGCCTCGAAAAGTACACGACGTACCAAGACCAGAAGAAGAAAGGGGTAGACCCTCGTCGTTGGAAGCTCTGCAAGCAGCGCCAAGGCATCAAGATGTACGTGGAGCGCCAAGGAACCGCCTCGTCCGGCGAGAACATCACGGGCAACGGCCTCCCGTTGATCTGGGGCATTGGCAACAAGGAGGGCAAGCTCGATGACTTGATGTATGGCCTCATCAGCCCGACGCTCGAGTCCATGCGTGTCAAGGCCTCGTACGTTGACGACTTCAGCGGAGCCGCCGTGCTCGACAGTATCGTCGAACCGTCGCTAGATGAGCCTTTCCAGGCGCTCATTGTCAAGTGGATGGAGATCGACATCCCGTTCGCTTCCACGAACCTCGTCAAGAACCGCGACTACGTCTACATCGACGCCACGGGCTTCATCCGCTGGAAGGACGGCGAGCGTCTGGCCTATCACCTCATGCACTCGGTGAACTTCCCCAAGACGCCGGATCTCCCCAACCGCATCCGCGGCAACATGTCGGCGATAGCCATTTGGCGCCAGGTTGGCCCCAACACGATGGAGCTCTTCGGAACGGCAGTCATGGACCCGGGCGGCGACATGATCAAGATGATCGCCGTCCCCAACATGGCGGGCGTCTTCTTCTGCACGCTCAGGTACGCCTACTGCGGCCAGATGAAGAAGCTCGCCTTCATGCTCGACAAGAAGTACGCCGAGTCGAAGCTGCACGGAGCGCCGAACAAGAAGAACGTCTGCGTGACCTGCTCCGCTCCGATTTCGGGACGAAGACTGGGGGACTTTGGTAAGAGCAACAGCACGTGCAAGCTCTGCTTCGGCTTCGTGTGTCACGCCTGCAAGATCGTCCGTAGATTGAGCTTCGTCGACCCAGATCTACTGCTCTCGCAGCGCAAGGTGACGTTCTGCACGGCGTGCATCAGTGAAGTGACGAGAATGAGCTCGGTCGACGTCGCCAGGGCTCAAATGCTGGCCAGCGGTAAGAACTACCAGGCGCAGTCGGCCATGCAGTCATCGGTGTCGTCTGACGGCTTCAGCACTGCCAGTATGGTCTCCGACTACTAACTCAAAGGCACCAGATGCGGGTAAGGATAATTCGCCACGTCTAATACATTTATGAGTTGCCTATTGAAGTTGTTGTTGAGAAGAAGATCCTTGTGCCTCAAAGACCTTTGGAATTTGCCCTTTTCGGCGTATGTCGAGCTGGAGCACTCGCAGCCGGGTGCGATGACGTGCCTCGGGTTCTTAGGACAGATGGAAAGCACTTGAACTGACACAAGATACGGAAATCGTTGCTGCATCTGGTGGTCTTGTTCCAACGTTCTCTACTTGAATGCCTCTTCGTCCTCCATCCTCAGTTTCCCAGAAAGCTCATTTGTAGATTTCTCTCCACTCTCCGAAGTCAACAGCTCTACAAGTTTTGCGATGGTGAAAGGCCGATTCATCGTCAACCCTTTCACGGAGCTGGCGCTGACGGAGGCCGACCATGTGCAGCTCCAAGACCTGGCTAACTCGGTGATCATGGCCAACGTGGACAAGTGGGCTGCCTACAAGTCCGAGAACCGGAAGGTCGACCCCGGCCACTGGAAGCTCGTCAAGGAGCGCCAGAACATCCGCATGTACTCGGAGCGATCGTCGACTAACACGTCGGGGGAGTTGATCACAGGCAACGGTCTCCCAATCATCCTCGCGGTCGGCACACTGGAAGGCAAGCTGGACGACCTCATGCACGGTGTCATGAGTCCGACGCTCGAGTCCATGCGGATCAAGGCCTCCTACGTTGACGACTTCGACGGTGCCGCCGTGCTGGACACCATCATTGAGCCGTCTCTGGAAGACCCGTTCCAGACGCTCATCCTCAAGTGGATGGAGGTCGACATCCCCTTTGCCTCCACGAGCCTCGTTAAGAACCGTGACTACGTGTACCTGGAAGGCACTGGCCACGTCCGGGCCCCCAACGGCGAGCGCCTCGGGTACCATGTCATGCATTCGGTGAGCTTCACACAGACGCACAACCTGCCCAACCGCATCCGCGGCAACATCTCAGCGCTCGCCTTCTGGCAGCAAACCGGCCCCAACACGCTAGACATGTGGGGCACGGCCGTCATGGACCCGGGCGGTGACATGATCCGCAAGCTCGTCGTGCCGGCCATGGTGGGGGCCTTCATGTCCAGTGTCAGGTACGCCTTCTGCGGCCAGATGAAGAAGCTCGCGTGGATGCTGGAGCGCCGCTACGAGGAGTCCAAGCAGCACGGCGCTCCGAACAAGAAGAACGTGTGCGTCACGTGCTCGGCACCGATCACCGGCCGCCGTATCGGAGACTTTGGCAAGAGCAACAGCACGTGCAAGCTCTGCTTTGGGTTCCTCTGCCACGCGTGCAAGGTGTCTCGGAAGCTGAGCTTTGTGGACCCGGACCTGCTGCTCTCGCAGCGCAAGGTGACGTTCTGCACTAGCTGCATCAGCGAGGTGGTGTGCATGAGCTCGACCGACGCCGCACGGGCCATGCTGCTAACCAGCAAGTCGCACCACTCGCACATCAAAAGCACGGGGTCGTCGACGGGCAGCACGTCGTCGAGCATCTCGAGTCTCTCAATGTAAAACCTGTCGGAATGTAGTTTATCGTGTCGTGCTTTCCCCCGAAGTGATGTCCAGCGGCCTTGTCGTTCCTGTCTGACGTGATGCAGACTCCATCTGCTTCGAGACCTTGAAAATCCACGGGATCACCGAACTCAAGTGCGGTGCGGTGCGGAGAGTGTCTGGGTCTCGTGGCGCAACGCCCGCTTTATCCACGCCAGCGCTGATGAGACAGATGGGTCGCCGTCTCCTTTCATGCCTCCTGGAGCTGACAGGAATCGTCTGGCGAGCGGCCAGTCCCTTTCGGACATGCTCATTGTCAATCCTTCCACCGAGCTCACACGCACGCGTTGAGGCCAAACCTTGCCAGGATGAAGGGCCGATTCATCGTCAACCCGTTCCCGACGGTGCCGCTCTCACCGGCGGACGAAATGCAGCTGCATGGGCTCATGAGCTCGCTCGTCAAGGCCGGTCTGGAGCGGTACACGGCGTTCTTGGAGACCGACCATCGCAAGGTGGATTTCCAGCATTGGAAACTCATCAAGACTCGAGAGACTGCCAAAGTGTACTGCGAGAAGCCTGCGCCGGGTGCCGACCATGATAATGCAGACCTGCCGTCGCTGTTGTGCGTGGGCACAGCGCACGGCAAGCTTGAAGACGCCATGTTCGGCGTGGTGAACCCGACGCTCGAGGTGATGCGCATCAAGGCCTCGTACGTGGATGATCTGAGTGGTGCGGCAGTGCTGGCCACCGTCGAGGAGCCGACGCTGGACGAGCCGTTCAAATCGCTCGTGGTCAAGTGGATGGAGCTCGACATCCCGTTCCAGTCCGTGGGGCTCGTGAAGAACCGCGACTACATCTACGCCGAGGCCACGGACATTGTGGAGCTGCCGAGCGGCGAGCGCGTGGGCTACCACCTGCTGCACTCCATCAACTTCCCGCAGACACACGAGCTGCCGAACCGCGTGCGCGGGAACCTGTCGATCTGCGGCTTCTTCCGTCAGGCCGGCGCCGACGTGACGGAGATCTACGTCACGGGCATCATGGACCCCGCGGGCGGCCTGGTGCGCCACCTCGTGATCCCCAACATGGCGAATGCCTTTCTGTCCACGCTCAAGTACGCGCACTGCGGACAGATGAAGAAGCTCGCGTGGATGCTCGAGAAGCGCTACAAGGAGTCTCGGCTGCTGGGCGCGCCCAACAAGAAGGCGCAGTGCGTCACGTGTCGCGCGTCGATCACGGGCCGAAAGCTGGGCGACTTCGGCAAGACGGACGCCACGTGCAAGCTCTGCTTCAGCTACGTGTGCCACGGCTGCAAGATCCACAAGAAGATCAGCTTCGTGGCGCCCGACATGCAGCTCACCAAGCGGAAGGTCACTTTCTGCGCCTTGTGCTTGGGCGAGGTCAACAAATCCGACGCCGCCGACGCCGCGCGCGCACAGATCCTAGACAATTACCCGCAGCAGCGCGGCCACCTCCAATCCTCCGCCACGTCCGAGACGAGCACCAGCAGCTGAGATAGGAGCTGACGGCTCTTCTCATTTATTGATACACACCCGCTTTTTATTTCTTCGGATCGAGTCCGTGTTGCGGCGGTCTTCCGTTGTGGATGCAAGCGTTCGCTTCCGAGCCAACAATGTGCGCGACGAGGTTTACTAGCGTGAGCACCCAGTCGGGCCTTATGGCGTGCCACGGGCTCAGCTATGGGTTCGGTTGAAGAAGAGCTGCTGGCCGCGGGAAGCAGCGGTCTCGACTCGAGGCAATCGCGACAGGATTCCTGCCGATGGCCAGCAAGGGCCGTGAGCATTCAAGTACTGTACATGTATCGCTACCGACTCGCGTGAGTCAGTCACAAGCAGCAAAAGTCTCAGTTGACATCGGACGCACCTCGGCCCTTCATAAGCTTCTGCATTCAGTGCTGTCACGGCGGTGGTGCCACCACCGCCCGCACTGCGAAAGCGACCTGAACGATCGTCGCAGTCCTTGAAGCGCAGCGCTCTCTGTGCCACCGGCACAACGTCAGCTTCATGTGCGCCAACTAATGGCGGTAGCCAACGCCTTGACCTCCACGCCGCGCTGTCATTCAGCACGCCGGACTTCCGGCAGAAGTCTTTCGCGAGGCACGCTCGATCATTTGCGGCGCCAGCTGGTAGTTCCGCAGGTCAATCTCACCGAAGCTGCTGACTCGCGCAAAGCCAGTTTACTCTTGGTTAAACTATGCCGACGCGGAGATCCGTTCCGTTGGTTCTCCAAGCTCGCAACAGCGGACACATCAACGCCGACGCTAATGCTCACGCTCAGGCTCAGCATGGAGCAGATCCTCGGCGTTAGTGACGCCCTGTGATAAAACTTTCGACACGAAAGCGACGGCGACACTGAGATGATTGCCAGCTGGGCGCGAGACAGTCGAGTCGCCGCCGTTGAAGTACAGGTCCTGAAGCACTGGCACCCGCACCCGCGGCAGCGCCAGAGACAAGCTACGCTCGGCCTTGCTCCTCACACGCTCCACCCAACACTCGCAGTGTACACTTTCGGAATGCCTGCACACGGCCACTTTGCAATTGACCCCGCACCGGACACTTGCCAGCCGCTCGTTTTGCATGAGCCAGCGCAACAGCAAGATGCGGCACGAACGCTTCACGTCCAGCCCGTTCGACGAGGTGGCGCTCACCATGGGCGATCGGTCTCAGCTCGAGGCATTGGCGCAGACCTTCGTGTCCGACAACCTGCGCCAGTACCTGGCCCACTCGGTCATGGGGTTGGACAAGGTTGATACGCGCCGCTGGAAGGTGGTCAAGGCCAAGGAGGCACTGCGTGTGTACGCCGAACGATCGCAGCGTGACATGGCCAGGAAGGCCCGCAAACACGACGCCAGCCACAGCCACACGGACGAGTCCGAGCCCGAGTACGTCGTCTCCGAGCTGCCCGTCATGTTCAGCGCCGGAACGCTGGTGGGCGACCTCGAAGACGTCATGTTCGGTGTAGTAAACCCGTCACTGGAGCTCATGCGCATCAAGTCTTCGTACGTGGCCGACGTGAGCGGCGCAGCGGTGCTGGCCACCGTCGTGGAACCCACACTGGACGACCCGTTCTGCTCGTTGGTCGTCAAGTGGATGGAGATGGATCTGCCCCTGCGCCACTCGGGACTCGTCAAGAACCGCGACTACGTGTACATGGAGGCCACCGGCATGGTGCAACTCGGGCCAAGAGGCGACCGTATCGGGTACCACCTCATGCACTCGGTGCACTTCCCGCAGACGGTGGATCGGCCCCACAAGGTGCGCGGCCGACTCTCCATGTGCAGCTTCTTCCGGCAGACCAGCCCCGACACGGTGGAGCACTACTCGTCCGGCACGATCGACCCGGGAGGAGCCATCCCCAGGTCCCTTTTGGTGCGCTCCACGGCCTCTCAGATGCTGGCGCCGCTGCGCTACGCCTACTGCGGCCAGATGAAGAAGCTCACGTGGATGCTGCAGCAGAAGAAGGAGGAGAGGAGACTCGGAGGCGGCGACAAGCTGCCGACCGAGCACGTGTGCGTGACCTGCCGGTCGAAGGCGGGCGGCCTGTTCGGCACCAAGTGCCGCATCTGTATGGGGGATCTGTGCATGTCGTGCTCCATCAAGAAGCGCCTGAGCTTCCTGGCAAAAGACAGCTCGTTGGTGCGCCAGAAGGTGCCGGTGTGTGCGTCCTGCATGCTTGAGGGGCTGCACGTGAGCGCGGCGCAGGCGGCACGAGACCAGCTCTTCGGACCGTCGAGCAGCAGTGCCTTCGCTACATGCTCCGTCTCGGAGACGAGCTCGGACCTCTCGGCGTCGCCCACGGCGAGGAGTCGAAGCCGCTGCCCCAAGGCGACAGTATAGGGCCTTTTACGACCACACGCTTGCAAGACCACCATCAACCACGATGGTCGTCGGTTCTTTAGTGCCGACGCTGTATTAGGATAAAACGTATTGAATAGGAAGAGGATCACCTCGCGTTGCACTGCAGGCGCTTGCATGCTCACGGTAAGTGTAACAACTTCACCAGTTCCGACGTCATCATCCCGACGGGCACGCCTTGAACAGGTTAAGTTGTCCCACCACCTTGAACATTGTTGGATGAAGAACGTTCGCCCGCGCCAGACAGTCAATGACCTCGATTGCAGGCAGTGGAGCTTTTCTCTCGGCGACTGTGTAGGGCCCTTGGCAGACGACTGCACCACTTCTTCCAATTCGTAGTGATGCCGAACCACACGTGCGCCCAAAGCTGCTGTCTCGAGACATCAAACGAATGCCTGCACCACTTCAAGAATTAAACATTTGATAGCGATGACAGCCCTGGTATCGAAACGTAGCATCCACATGGCGGCGACGTGACGTCCCATCAGGACTGCTTCAACGGCCTGAGGACCTGCAGTAACGTGCCTGCAGCCAGGCATCGACGCTTTTCAATGGAAAACGTACAGGGACGTACTCACAAGTGCGCTGCCAATATTTTGAGCACCATAAGGAGCTTAAGGGCATGCCTTCCCCATGGCACCACGTTTCCCTTATTAGCCTTATCTCGTCCCTCGTTGCAGCTCCGCCATTTATTCTCGCCGGAATTTCCTTTTTCTTGAAAAACTTCAAGACCCACAACTCCATTCCGACAACCATCAGGAACTTGCCCAGTAGAAAGTAGCGAATCCACCGCATCGCCCCAAGCCCACTAGCTACTTCAGTTACGGGTCCTGGCGGCAAAGAGCGCATGATCACGACCCCACCGTCGCTGTATGGCTTGCTAAGGAACGAGAAAGCCCCCAATTCGAATAAGAATATGTTCACCGCCCAGAACAAAATGACACTGGCCAAGCTTCGCCACAAGAAGCTGGAGAAATATCCGTTCAAGATCCCAGGTATTTTGAACGTTATCAGTCAAGTGAGGCAGTAGGTTTGAACGAGTGCATGGTCCCTCCGACGATTGTTTTCAAGAAGCTGGGGCTTCGAGGACACGGATCCGGTAACTGCACAAAAAGCCGATCTAGAAGTACAACAAGTCGAACTTTGACGCCTGAGTCGGGGGTTAACAAATATTTACCGAGTTACTGAAGTATTTTTCTTGACTGCAAGACCGAATACCATTCGGCTGTACTGTTCTTCATTTCCTCACTACGATCCTACATTCTGGCGTAACGAAAGCGTTCTCAAACACTCGCGAAACGTCCTCCATGCTGTCCAGGATACTGAGTAGTGGCGTCAGCATGTCGGATTGGCTCAGCATTCGAGCTATTCGGTTAGTTTCGCTGTCCCAGTAGAAGCAAACCGACCCACGCATGACAACCCGCTGACCCAGCAATTTCCCAGCAATTCGTGACCTTGCCTGCCTCTCAGAACCAGTTCCTCCCTTGTTGTTCAACTGGGGGAAGGCGTAGCGTAAGCTGTTTTCGGAAAAGGTGACGCTGGTGATCGTCTTGGCGACCAACGTGTCCGAGTCAGGTACGCTCAACCCAGTCAGCGTGAGGTGGATGTTGTCGAAGAAGAGCGAAAAGCGTGTCCAGCTGTCAAGCAGCTCCTCCACACCGACCAACTCGCCGTCCATTACGTCCCGAGCCATCGTCGCTAGCAGGAAGTCATGCGCTCGGATTCGACTCGCGATGGGATCTGCGCAGAAGTTCTGGAAGTGCTGGAAGTATTGCCCCGCCACAACCCACATCGTCGGTTGGGTCGTCGGGGCAGGCGAAAAGCTGTACGACCGCTCATTGAGCTCTCGGATTTCGTTTTGAAGGCTTTGGATCTGACTTTCCAGGCTCTCCTTTAAGTCGCGCTGCTTTTGGCGATACAGTCTTTGGTTTTCACGGCAGCGTTGTCGGTGGCGAAGTTTCTGGACATCGCTATGTGAGGTAGTTTTCGTTCGATTCGAACCAGAAGAGCAGGTTACCCTGGCATTGTCCTGCGCTGATTTCTTGTTGGCCGAGGGCAATGAATCGGGGCTCGCCATTCTCGCTGATATCACCGCTGAAGCACTCACTGAAGAAGTCTGGCCAACTTCGACGTAGATCTCCGATGCTTCTTGGTTGGTGAGGGATGATCGCCTGAACGAGTACGGCCCAGATCGGTACGACCTCTTTCGACGGAGGTCTTCATCGTTCATGTCGTGATTGATAGCAGTAGCGCGGGGACCTTGGGGGGCTTTGACACGCTGCATTACATTTCCGATCACGTTGGTGCTGAGCGTATGCCTGTTGGGCGGGTAGAGAAAACTTGAGGCCATGGCTGAAGGATGAAGTTGAGGTTCTTGTCGGTGAAATCGACTTGTGGGGTTCGCTGAAAATTGGAGAATGAGTTGCAATTTGTAATGCAAACCACAAACGTGCAGCGTGGCAATGATTTTGCGCGCATGATTGCTGTCGCGAACATGTATAATCATGATCATGGGCACAAGCAAGGGTGAGTCGTTAACGACGAACCGAGACTCAACGCAGTGTCAGCTCTGGTTCCTATTACAAAACCGCAGCACAACTTACACCTGCTTCGGCTAATGCTCACTTAATCTCACTATTCAGGCAGTGTATTACCACGCTGGATGGCCCTGCCCAGCGGTTCCCTGGTTTTCAGTAGATGCTTCATTTCAAATTGAGAAAGATGAATACTCTCTTACCTGGTAGTTCCAAGTTGCTTTTGCATTTATGGGAGCCCTCGTGGTCCACACGACCGTCCAGTCTGGGTTTTCTTCCGGTACGTTGACCCCCAGTTCCCCGCTGCTGGTAGCTTTCCGCTCCAAGACGGAATTCCAGGGTCAGTCCGACATCCTCTCGCTCGTGTCGCTCTTCCTGGACTTCTCTCCTCGACCGAATCTGGGAAAATAATGAAACTTTCACGGATCCGAACGACGAAAGCTTCGAACGGATCGACACTATCGTCAATATCAATTCCCAATTCACACTGGCTATGAAGGAGGCCGTGTGCGATGAAAACCTCGAGATGATCCAGTGGCTGTAGATTATCAATTATTTTATGGAGAACAGCACGGAGGTAACCGGAGATGAGGGCATTGAAGACTTGGAACACCCTATAGAGTGGGCAGAGAACATCGTGTTCGCCACGAAAGCTCGCCATATTGAAATGATGAAGTGGCTGTTCCGCAACACTGGTCATATCAAACAGGACATTGATATCGCCACGGAGGTGGCACTAATGAATGGTGACAGAGTGGACTGCATCTCAAGAGGAAGTGGGTTTTTCAGTCGAAATGCGACAGCGACTCGGGCATTATTTCGTTCAGTAGGGGGCGGTTCGACTTACTGCAGTGGCTGCACGAACACCGACTGCTGCAATGGATGAAGCTGCAGGTCACGGAGCTCTAGACGTCATGAAAAGGCTGCACAGGAATCGCAAGGAAGGTTGCACGACTGACATTGGAGAGAAGGAAGGCCATCTGCGAGTTGTGCAGTGGCTTCACACTGATGAGAGGGCTGTGCGGAGAACGCTATCGACAATGCTATATTCATTTGGCCAGTTCGACGTGATTCTCTTTTTGCATCGCAATCATATCAGAAATGCACAATTGAGGCGTCGCAGTGGGCGTGCGATAAGACGCTGTTGGAAGTCCACGCGCGGATCCTCGAGCACTACTGCCTTTCAAGTAGCATTTCCAAGATAACCCAAAACATTCTCCTTACAAAGAAGCGCATGAATTCTTACTCAACACATATACAGTACCCTCACCATGAGCCGCTGGGTTGGAAACCTTGAGCCCAGATCTCTGAACACCTCACTCGCGATACAGCTCTCGTACCAGTTCAGCTTCCACGACCGCTACACTTAAGCTGGGATCCTGTGAGCGTAATGCTCGACGATCCAATCGTGAATATTGTCGCACGTGCAGTCCCGGTCCGACTCGTGGATGTCCATCAGCAAATCAGGTTTTTCCGTACTATCAAAGATTTCCCTGGTGCAGCCCTCGCTGCGCTGTGAGTGCAAGAACAACATCATGTCAAAGTTTCCGTTCCATCCCGCAGCAGCATCGTCCATAGCTGCGGTCGTGCATCCCTCTGTCCGATGATCGTTCAGCCACTGAACCATGCTCAAGTCACCCCTTTCAGCCGCAGAATTCATCGCCAGAACGGTGCAGCCTTCCGTACGATTCTCATGAAGCCACTTCACAACGTCCAGGTGGCCTGCTAACGCCGCACCATCCATCGCCTTGGTCGTGCAACCTTCATGACGATGCTCTGACAGCCACTTGACAACGTCGAGATGGCCTCTGGAGGCCGCGCTGTCCATGGCACTAGAAGTCCACCCGACGACAAGACCCCAACTTGGACAGGAAAAAGTTCACCTCCAAGAACGGAATGACCCCAGCACAAACTTCTCGTGAAGCTTTTGGCAAACCTACTAGCAAAACCTTTAGTTACAACCCATAACTTTCGATTCTTCATCTTGAAGGAGTGGGTTTCAAAGGCAAACTTTCATGTTTTGACTGTTGTTTATTTTAGAAACTTCTGATTGATCTGTAACACCTCCAACACCCATCTTGGTACTCCGGAGTTGGAAACGTAAAACTCAAATGGATGGCCGCTTACCTCCGACTTCAACTTGGACAGAAACACCAGGTCTTTGCTGGAACGTCTGCGCAAAAGTAAAAACAGAGTCCCGAAAGTGCCTGCCACTCAATCCTGCATCACCGAAGCTCCAAAACTCCAGAATCCTACGGGGTACTGTACTGTAGAAGTACTTTGCCAACCGTGGCGGAGGTCGTTAGATATTTTCACCATCCTACGTGCGCTTCCCAGGAAGCAAGTGTTTACGCCGACAGTTGCGGTGGTGGGGCGACGGATCAATTGTCAGCATCCTATGCGTCCTTTGCTCACCCACCGCGTGGTGGCCAATCTCGACATCCGAGGATGGGATCGCCGGCCTCAGCGCTGCCAGGCATGCGGCGATGGTAGGACTCGTCGACCTGCCGAGAGTGACTATGGATCGACGCAGTTGTCAAGTTGCTACGGAGGGAGAAGAGCGAGCATGCCAAAAAATCGGTTCACTGTCAGCTCGTATCCGGAGCTGCAGATTTCCGAGGAAGAGCGACATCAACTCGTCGACCTTGTCAAAGGATTAGTGCACAACCATTTCCAGGAGTACGAGGATTTCGTGGTTGTCGACAAGCAGAAAGTCGATGAATATCGATGGAAACACGTCAAGTCCAAAGACAACCAACACGCGTATGCGGAGCGTCCTGGGAAGAAAAGGCAAGACAGGGGTCTGAAGTCTTGGGATCCTTCCGACGCAACGGAGGAACCAGCGACTACGGCGGATTTACCAGTGGTGCTGAGCGTGGGCACACTTGTTGGAGATGTAGACGACGTCATGTTCGGCGTTGTGAACCCTACACTGGATGTCATGCGGATCAAAGCTTCGTACGTTCACGACCTCGACAGTGCTGCAGTGCTGTGTACGGTGGTGACACCCACTAAAGAGGAGCCGTTCCGCTCGCTTGTGATCAAGTGGATGACAATCGACTTGCCACTTCAGTCGACCAGTTTCGTCAAGAGTCGAGATTTCGTCTACATCGAAGCGACTGGGATCCTTCATTTTGTCAATGGCGATCGTGTCGGCTACCACCTGCTGCACTCGATTGAGTTCCCTCAGACCAAGCCAATGCCCAACATGATCCGTGGAAATCTGTCAGTTTTCGGGTTCTTCCGGCAGATTGAGCAGAATACCATCGATATCTATGCTAGCGGCACGGTAGTTCCGGGAGGGAGAATTGCGCGCTTCCTATGCGTCCAAGTGGCTGCAGAAGCGCTGCTCTCGGCTACAAACTACGCGTACTGCGGGCAGATGAAGAAGTTATCGTGGATGCTGCAGCATCGCCACTCGGCTTTCGAACGCCAAAGCCAGGTGCATCAAGTCAAGTGCGTCGTGTGCGATCGCAAGACGACGACTGGAGTCAGAGGTTTCATCGGCGCGAAAACGTGCAAACTCTGCTATGGCTGCGTCTGCTACTCGTGCAAAGTCCGGAAGCGCATCAGCTTCATCACTCTGGACAACCAGCTCATTCAACGAAAGGTTTCGTTCTGCACGAAGTGTGTGAGCGAAATGACCAAGCGGGATGCGAAAGAGGCGGCAAGAGATCAAGCAACAGGCTACCATGCGTACAAAGCGTTCTCTACGTCGTCGCAATCAGATACTGCGAGTGCCAGCGACGGCTTGTCATTTAGTTGAAAGTAGTTGAAAGACACGCGTCGAAATAATGTAAATTCGCTACTGAGTAGAAAATTCACTACGTTCCATCGGAAGCATTCATTTCTCCAACGGGCAGCCCGAAACTTGTTAGCACTTGACTCAACGATGAATATGCACAGCCGTTCAACAGAATGTGTTCTCTGTGGTGCTATTTCATGAATGCTTCATCCACAACGTGCACCACAATTCGAAACGATGATACCAGCGGCAAGACACAAACGTAAAGTTGAACGAGGTTGTCGATTTCATGCATAAAATCTGTATGCGGATTTCTTAACGACCCAACGAAAAAGTTAACAATGTAACATTGACTCAATTCGGTGCTCGAAAGCTCTCAAAGAGAAGCTACATTTGTTTACATCAGATATTGGTTCCACGAATTCAGGGTCAATCTCCCTTTCGTATTAGGTGTAGGTAATATTAGCTGCAAACCGATTTCTCGAAAGTGTAAGGAAAGCTCACAATGAAATTTGCGGTATTCCATTAGAAAAGGCCAAAAAAAAGTTTTAAAAAAGCTGGTTCAGATAATTTATCTCTTGACGCTCAGCAAAACTTCTTTTGTTTATCTCTCCTCAAAGTTGTTGAAAGAGGTTTGCTCGATAAAAAGAAGACTAACGATGCATCGAAAGATCGAATGCTCGCCCCGATGAGAACCAGTGACGGAACGCAACTGGGCGCGTTGCTCTCTTCTTGGCTGGTGGTATAATAATCCGACAGAAATTTTTACATTTTCACCATCCGACACGCA
>JAABLK010000345.1:0-32884 GCA_012295415.1 Phytophthora chlamydospora
CGCCACGCCATGCCTCATGTCTTCCCGCCCTGAGTGCTGCCGTCTGCACCTGCTGGACTAGCCAAGTGCTACCCCACGCCACGCCTTGGGATAGCTGAAACCTCTTACCCGCTTGACCGTGAACAGCATGCCCATCGCGTGATGCGTGATTGTTGACTCTGGTTGCTGCACGTTGAAGTCCTGCCGCACCATCGCTCGGACTGGGTGCAGGACTCGTTTAACCATGACCTTGATCTCGGGAGTAACCTTAGTTGCTCGTACACCGCCACGCAAAAGGTCTTCAACACAGCCGGTGTACACAAGGCGCTCTGCAATGGCCCTGGGAAAGCCGTTATGGCTTGCTACAGCGCCTCCAGACTGGTAGGCGTCGAGGACACGGCGGTGCTCTTCGGGAGGTGAATCTGGTGGAGAGTTGCGAAGGCATCTTGGAGGCTTGCGGCGAATTGAAGAATTAACGTATTGAGGCGGCTTCCACGGGAAGAATGAAAGCATTGAAGCGGTTTTCACGGGAGGCGCGAAGATCGTAAGCACGTCGCATGTTGTCCTAGAAAGCGGATTAAGGACAAAATACGCTTAGTATCTGTATCGAAGCTGGCTCCATTGACTACAAACGAAGAGTCTTGTATATAACATATCGCGGTTGGTAGCACTGTAGCGGGTTGGTGCTCCTCAGGGGCGGCACGGCTGCGGTCGGGAGTGAAGGAATCTCGGGGAAGCTCGTCCGGCAAAGGGCTGGTTCGAGTTGGTCACGTGCAGGCCGTGGGTGCAACAGCCGCCAGCAGCTGCAATCTTCGGCAGTGAGCGGTCGCGCCGAAGCTGTGAGATCTTGGAGGTGAGGGGTCGCGAGGAAACCACTGAGGGTGTGAATGTGCGGCTGGGGCTAGCAGAGCTTGAACGAGTGGCGCAGGGCTAGCGATGGGTGGCCGCAGGCTTGAGGAGTGGGCAGCAGCGCTCACTTTGCGATTGGCCGCCAAACCCACAGGGCAGCCACAGTAACTGGAGTGGTGACAGAGTTGGTGTTGGCGAAGTAACTGGAGTTGGAGCTGAGTTGGAGACGCCACTGGAGTCGCTGACGGAGTGAATTTAGTGACGAAGATGGTGTTGGTGTTGGAGTCCGATCAGCTGAACGAGCCGAAGGACCACGACGTGCAGCAAAGCTACAGAACACTGAGGTTTGTAGGCACGATCAACAGTTGGTAGTGGAGTACATAGATAGGTGTGCATCTCCGACGGCTTGATAGCGGTCCGTAAGTGTTCAATTGGTTGCTTCTAGCAGGACCTTGGCAGTCTACGCAGCAGGCACTCGAGAACATAAGGACTCACCGGTGGGCAGGTTACACGAGACCCATTACATTACCATGGTATTTAAGGAAGCCGCAAATGCACGTACACACATTTCAAGTCAAACTTGCAAGATTTGTCCTTTAAAGTTAAGAACCAAAATAAACGGAAATATAATAGACTTGTTATTTATGACACATTTGATGTAGTGCTAGACGTCGGTGGACCATAATAGACACTCCGTATGATGAGGTAAGAGCTGTCTTCCTGTTCAAGCCCTTCAGATACCACATCTCCAAATAATATGATCAAAAATGGCTCAACCGCTTGGTCCTACTATTTGTCCATAATTTCAGGACTGTTGGGGGGGGGGGGTAAGCACACCCCTGGTTGAAGTGTCAAACCGAATATAAGCATCCTGACACATCTACCACTCGTGCCTCAACTAATGACCTTTTGTTTGTTTTGAACACGTTGAGTATATTTTCGTTGCTACCCCGACAAGTTTACGAATATCGTTTTTCAGGAACGAGAGTGAGATAGACTTGAATCCTTCAGGTGCGCAACAACAATTGCTTCGAGTTTGTGCAGAGCTTCCAACGATGCATGCCAGTAAATTGCGGTGTACTGTGTCGTGAGAGATCCACAATGATCTGAGTCAAATTGTAAAGACTAGAAGTGTCGATTTCTGGAGAAGCTACCAGCTTCTGAAAACCCGGTTCGAGCCAGTCTAGAACTCCTGCAGCCGCGTGCTATTGTGCACCATTTTAGAGATGCACAGTATTTTGGCGATGTCATATATCTCAACAACCGGGTTCCCATGATGCACTACTCAGGCTTGAGCAAGTGACTTCGAACAAGAACAAAGCAATTGTCGACAATAGCGCCTTACGTTGAAAGGTCAACTTCCTCTTCAACTGCATATAGTGCACCATTTTAGAGATGCACAGTATTTTGGCGATGCCATGTATCTCAACATATTGACAGACAATTCGTACAATGAATCTTCTTATTTGCGGTCCATTGTGCGTGAAAGTATTCTTTCAAACATATATTCTATTTCTCAACATTTTGACGGAGTGTGTGGCGGCGGTCAAGGTCGAAGATAAAGTCAAAACTGAGCTGCGCCACTAAGTCGAGGAGAGAGTTGGCGACTCCGACGTGGAAGCAAGTGGCACTGCGGACTACACGCGCTTCGCCTGCTTCGCTCTCATTCTTCAAACAGCGACGCCGACTCAAGATGGAGCCACCGGGCCTCCATATACGCAGACGACTGCCAATTCCTTGATACGCTCGAGGCTCCGTCACCCGGTTTGCTGCCCGCTTCGCTGCCAGCCACGACGCTCCAGCTGCCTATCGCCCGCTTCGCTGCCAGTTATGACGCTCGAGCAGCCTCGTCACCCGCCACCGTGACACTCAAAATGGCTCTTTCACCGCGATGATCTACCATCTAAGCCTCCCACAATTTTTTCGTCGGGCGACGACCCAGCTAGCTCGCGTATCACGGTTCGTACGAGGTTTTTTGTTTGAGCGATTGATTGTTATTGATCTGTTTTTGTTTTAGTTGCAGCTTTCTAGACTTTGCATTACTGCTGTCAACTGGTCCGTTTTGCGTCCCCTCGTCAGATCCGGGGTCCGGCGTGGGAGGGTCAAGTGATTTGTGAGATCTTTGCAGACATATCGTCAAGCGGTGGATCCGTTCGGGCTTTCGCATCGGGGGTTGAAGCGGCATAAAGATTGACGTGACTGTTTGTAAAGGTGTCTCGCAGGTTTGTGCGATCTCGCAAAGGTGTGTGAGATTGACTTTAAAGCTTTAAACTCAAAATTATTTCTCAATTTTTGGTACTACCCTGCCATGGGCTTGAACTCGCGCGTTTCCGGTCCTAGGCCATGTTTTAGCTGCGACAACCGCTACTTCATTCTGCTTTTGCATGCCCTGTGGTAGTTCAGCTCCCAGCTGGCATTGGAGCGCGAAGTCGCTAGTGTATTTATTTGTTCACGCAGATGTCTCTGCCCTGGAAGAACATCAGCTTCTTCTTGTCCGGCTTGACGGCCGGGAACACGAAAGAAGTACGTCGGCCTGGACGGAAACATTGTAACGCTGCCCGAGTCCTCGGGGTAGATGAGCACGCTCCGTAGTAGTCGCGTATCATCGCAACGGCGAGATTTTTTTGGGGTCAAATTCTGCGCAGGTCAACTCGTGCGCAACTCGCTTTTTGGGTCAAATCCTGGTCAAATTGACCATCGATTTGACCAACAAAGAGCACAACCAAGACAAGATTTTGTGTAATATGTTGCCTCCACAATAACATATTCACAAAATATGATAATATATATTATACAAGGTGAATGCATGAATGGCAAGCATTTTGCTCGGAAAACTAAGTATGCCTTTGAGGCGTGCGCCTAGATGGGCCGTTGTCTATCAGGTGGTGTGGGTTCGAGTCCCACAGCGGTAGTGGAGCTCGATGCTTGAGGTAAGTGTCGTGTGCAAATCCTTCGCCAGATCTGAGACATAACCTAGAGTTCGGGTCGCTCGTCACACCTAATTTGGTGAGCATCTCATACGGATCAGACTGACTACTGAAGCACGGTAATAACCCACGTGTGGATTTGGTCGCTAAGTCGTTTGGCGGACGGTCGATGGGATTATTCCCTGGGCACAAACGTTCTCGATTGGTAAGAGCAACTACTTTATAGATTGTTTTGACCAGTCAGCGAATATAATGAAACCAAGTCAAATTTTGACGCTACAAATATTTAGAAAAGTGAAACACATATTTGGGCTACTATTATGTAAATGGGAACTTTGGGGTTCAAATCTGTGCTTCGCTCTTCAGTATTCCGGTGACATCGACACCTCCGAATCCTCGCCTGAATCTGAATCGTCAGAATCAACAGCATCAGCGTCAAGATCGGACTCACTTTCAAAGTTACCGCCAGACTGGAAACTCCGTGCTTGCTGAGGCTCAGCATGGGCTGGAGCACTGGCCCTGCGGTTCGAAATGTCGGCAATCAAGCGAACATTTTCGCGACTCTGCTCCTCGATGACACTGATGAAATGAATGATGTCAGGATGCGCATTCCCGAAGGCTTCATTGAGGGTACGGTTGTACCGCTCAAGAGGGTTGTTCGTTCGGTTGACGATGTCTTCATCAAGGCCGTTGACATTCCACCACACAGATTTGAATTTCTTGATCCAGGTTTTCTTGAAATACTTCCAGAACGCCTTCCATTTGTCACTGGAATACTGGACACCCAGATCCCCGCAGTCACGCTTGATCATGCGCCGAAACCTTGGAATCCCTTCAAAGACGATATTGCAGCGGCGAACCACGATGAGTAGGTCAATGCACCCGTCCCGCACAGCCAAATTCACTTCGTCCTCAGTGATCTTCAGCTTCAGCATCGTCCTTCGCAGCGCTTGCTTGAAGTGGAAGAGGCAGCCCACAATTCTTGATTCTGGAAATTGGTTCTGAACAGACTTGATCATCGCAAACTCAAAGTCACACACGATGTGGGCTGGATCAAGCTTCTTTTTAGAAGCGACGAAGACGTAGTGCAGATGGTGTTCATAAACTTGAGCCGTCTTTCCAGAAGTTAGCGCGTACCAGATCGGTAAATAGAGGTCAGAAATTGGGTCGTACATCATGATGATGACCAGTTGATAAAACCGAACAGGGACGCAGTTGTAGGTCACGTTGATGAAGAGTGAGCACCGGTGCTGTCTCATGCGATCCAGGAGTTGGTGGTGGGCCCACCCGATGATTCGATGCAAGACGTCGTCTTCGTAGTATGTGAAGTGAAACTGGAAGAACTTGAGACCGGAGCTGTGCTTGACGTCACATAGTGCAGGCGCCCATATATCTCCCGGCCAAAATGGTTCACCCTGGTTCTGGAGAGACGACCCAAAACCGGCTTCTTGGTAACACCTTGGACTATCACGCTGTCGTCGCCGTAGAACTGCTCCCGGATGATCTGCCACACTTGTCTTGGTGTGAGCGTCACATCCTCGATGCCGATTTTATCCGTTGTTAGGAGCATTTGCTGCTTCCAATTCACGAAAGTGGGCATTGGTCCGGTCACCACTTGACGCATTTCTGGGACGCAATCGTGTTTATGGGTCCCTTGGACAACCGCGCCCAATTGCGACACGTAGAGCTTGACGCGGCATCCAGTCCGCCGGTACGCGCTGCATCGATAGCTTTTCGCGGTGGTGCCGTAGTACCACGCGTAAGGGTAGCCTTGATAAGTCACCGACTTGGAGCCTTGCATGCTCGTCACATCGTCCCGAGATTCGTTGGGTTGTGTCGAATCGTCCACTTCAACTTGGTGACCATGTCCCTCGTGTCGAGCAGGGCTGGGTGATTGGCTTTGCAGAATCTAGGTGGAGACGGATGATACATCGCTCATGTCGGACACGCTGTTGTGGTCGGAATGCGTCGAGTCGGAGAGGAAGTCGTACAGCGGTTGGTGCTGGGCCATGATGCTGGACTTGGAGGTTAGTGCTCCTGAGGCAGGGTGCTGGAGGCTTGGCAAATTCGAGAGTAAGTTGTGCATCAGGCTACTACAGCAGTCGAACCTATAATTAGTGATGCTATAGGAACTTGATTATTTATACTATGAGTTACTCTACAACTGCTACGATGGGATGTTGTCTTTAATTGATATTTTGAGCGCTCAGCTCAGAGTAGCACGCGATGTGTGCCAGTAACTCGATCCCAGCAGCCCGATCCCAAGTGAAATAGGGAAAATGGACACTTATTCCCACCTGGTTTTGGGTAAAACGGACACTAACTTTAACCCCGCCAGGCGTGATAATTTTTGGTCACCACTTGACCCAAAAGGTGAGTTGCGCAGCAGTTGACCCAAAAACAGCGATATCATTTCGATGTCATCAAGCAAGATAATGTTCTGGTCTCATTCAAACATGTGATGGAACTTGCAAGCACGCTTGAACGACGTGAGCACGGTTGAGTAGATGTGCACACCAACTGGCAGCAGTTGATGTCAAAAGTGTTAAAACTCATTGCTGCCCTCACGGTAGACGCCTTAATTGGAGTATTGAATTATCAAGTGTGCCAACCACCATACCCAACTTATTTGTGCTATTTTCAAGGTTCTCGGGTTTTTGCAGGGCCGTCGAATACGTTTTGTTTTTACAAATAAAGGATGATAAACCAACAATTCCGTGTAGTCGCATGTTTAATCATATGCACAACTAATAGATGATTACGAGTTTTCCATAACAGACGAATTAATTTATGACATAAAATGTCTAAGGCTTAAACGCGGTTACAATATACAGCTCAGGGGACAACCGCTATGAGTCACCCTCAGCCTAGGCTAGTAATATGAAATGGCAACCTATCCGGCTGACACCGGCGTGCGGGTCGGCAAGCCGAGGCCATCATCTGACGGGCGTGCTGATCGAGCACGCCAGTGGCCTATACAGCAAGCCACCATGCGCAAGCTGCCTTGAGCAGCCAGGACGCGCATGATAGGTAGGTGCCAGGGGTGCGTACCCGGTGCGTACCCGGTGCGTACCCTGGTAGACAGGTAGAAAGAAGAAAGCGAGCATAGGACACGAAGTTTATATTTGATTTTCGTATGCATGTGAGAAAAGGAAACGTATCCACAGAGGAAGCTCATGGAGGGGAGGGCCGCGATGGCGCCTCCAGGAGCGCATGCATGTCGTAGCTAGGAAATCAAAACACAAATACAATTCATTCCAAAACATTCCAAGAACCCCACACGTCCTCCAACGTACCTACGCATCCTCTGCGTCGACACCGTCGTTGCACGGAATGGGCCCAACTAGGATATGGAATGCGCGGTTCACTTCAATCGCTTGACACGATGATCCCCGAACGCAACTGCGCTTGAGTTGTAGGGGAGCTTCGCGTCGACGTGTCCTGGCGACCGACGGACCCGATTTCCTACTTATTTTCGACTTGCGCAGTGGGTAAAACGAGCTCTCTGTTAGTTATGTGCAGGCGATCGCTAGCGATCGCCTGCGGTCTTTTGGGGAAATCCTTCTTCGGGGTTCTTCTGAGTTCTTCTGTGTTCGGGGGCTTCTCAGCCTCTTGTTGGAGACATCTTGGTTCGAATAAACTCGAGATCTTCCATCGGCGGCTCTCCGCCTCTCATTCGATATGTCTTGACTTGAGTATGCCTTAAACTGTTGACGTCAACATGATTGTTGTGCCTTCTTTTCGACAAACTAGGTCCATGGAAGCCCGAATGCCTGCGCGTTCAGGGTCCGCGACAAGCCATCTGCAGTCAGCCAGCTGCAACCAGCAAACTACGACCAAGGTGTCAGCTTGAACGCAGAATTTTTGAATACTTAGCATCCTTAAACCTTCACCGCATCGCTTCACGGAACACCGCCGAATTCTGTCGCACCCAATATCGCAAGGGTTAAAACCGGGGTAGATCTGAGATACAGCCAATCAGATCGCTGGAATCGTCCACGTAACAGGGCAGTGAGGGCTTCCCGGAAAATCCCGTTCAACCTCGTCACACTGCGATGACATTGGTCGTCTACAAGAGCCCACATGAAGGCGTGCAGGCTAGCAGCAGTAGTTTTCTTGCCAGCACTAAGACTGTTGAGAATATAGCCCTTCATCTCTTGTGTCAATTGTCGTTCCACTGGTGTCGAGGGGTCGTTTACGGCCATTGCATGGTCACTTTGCTGAAAACCTTCACTCGTGCTTGACGACAAACACAGCTTGAACTTGTAGCAGCTAGGACAAGCAAAGGGCGGCCTAGAAAGGCCAGCGTTGAGACGTGCTTGCTGCTTTACGCAGTACTCAGAGCGACAGGGAACCATGTGAGATCGCATTGTGTGGGACCAGCAATGTAGACCATAGCCACGGTCGAGTAAATTGTTGATAGTACAGCCAACTTGATTGCTTTTACCCACAGCGTCTGTTGGAATCGATGTTCTGTACTCTGCCAAGGTGTCGGGGGTCGTAGTTCGCCAAATCTGAGCCCATAGCGGACGACGACGCGATGAAATGGTGTTCTCAGCACAGGAATCTGGGTTGCTGAGCTCCAATATTCTACCGGAATCGCCGCCGCTGGTATTCCTGGGTGAAGACATCTTGGCCGCACCTGAGAGCAATACCTGTAGGCCGAAGGTGATGGAAACTGCGGTGCTATCGTAAAATAAAACGTAAACAGGTTGAAGTTCTATTTTGGTAGCCGTGCACTTTGCCTTGGTCGCTGTAAACATTTTGCTCGGTGGTCGTGCCTATTTTTTGCATGGGTGGTCCTGACCGTTACTTGGGAGGAGGGACACTTTGGTGCTATGGGCACGACTGCCATTCATCTCCAACAGAGCAACCGACAACATCGATGGCTGGCATTTCTTGTGGTCTGAATGGGGGGGGGGCAAATTTGCTAAGGTAGATATGCATGGACATACTGCGCTAGGCCGATGATTGGACAAATTCTTCAACATAGGTGCAAGAGTGCACCAAGATGCCCAACAAGCAGGAGGACTCAACAAAAAATTGTAGTTTAACCGTGGTGGACCACACAACCAATAATTAAAGCGACTGGAACATCCAAAGCAAGAAATGGCAGTTCGCGGCACGAGCGCGAGCCAGGACGGGCGCTACTACGCGCAGGAAAAGAAGCTGCTAGCCAAGATGTCTTTCCCCGCGTGCTTTGACCAACGTGTGGACATGCGCAAGGTGCAGCGTGAGGTGGTCAACCAGTGGGTCACGGAGCGGATCACGCAGTTGCTGGGCTTCGAGGACGACATCGTGGTGTCTATGGCCATTAACCTGCTGGAGCCGAAGGTGGACGAGCGCCTGGATCCACGACAGTTGCAGGTGGCGCTCACGGGCTTCCTGGAGAAGCAGGCGGGGCCGTTCACGGAGGAGCTGTGGCAGCTGCTGCTGAGTGCGCAAAGCAACCCCACGGGCATCCCTAGCGCCATTTTGGACAAGAAGAAGCAGGAGATGCAGAGCATCGCTCAGGAGAAGGACAAGCTCAAGAAGGTACTGGACACTAAGCGAGCGGAGATCGAGGGACAGAGACGAGGGAAAGATAAGACGACGGAGGAGAGAGGGAGGCCTCGCACAGAAGACAGAGAGGTTGGTGTTCCCAGGACGGAGCGACGCAGTCCTGGCCGTAGAGAGGGACCAAGAAGGCGTTCCAGGAGTCTGCAGAGACGGCCACGCAGTCCACCGCGACGGACGAGAAGACGCTCGCGGAGTCCTCGCAGACGCAGACGCTCGCCGAGCCCACGTAGGCGCTCGCGTAGTCCTCGCAGAAGATCGCCCAGCCCGCGCAAGCGCTCGCTGAGTCCACGGAGACGCTCGCGTAGCTCGCCGCGCGTGCCCTTGATACGTGGACGATCAAGGTCGCCGTCGATGAAGCGCCGTCGCAGTCATCGGTAAGTGCAGCAGCTATGCCTCTCATTATGCGAGCTACTGTAGAACCGAAGTGGTTGATGTTTCTGCACGTGTGATGGTTGAACTAGATCGCCTTCTCGATCTCCTGACCGATCGCGTCGACGACGTAGAGAGAGGTCTGTGAAGCGAGAGAGCAGGTATGATGGATGAGCTTGTCTCGTTTCCTTTAGCAGTAGTGCTCACTAATCCTTGCCGTCCTCTTTGTTGTTACACCAGTCGCCGTCCTCGCCGTTCGCCGTCCAGCTCTTCGTCGGCATCCAGCCATCGCTCGTCCTCCTCGCCGCGCTCGTCTTCTCGTTCGCCCCCGCGCAGACGCTCGACGAAGTCTCGCCGTAAGGATTCTAGTGGAAGCGAATCGGCCAGCGACTAATCAGCATTGCTGTGTGGTTGGACCCTGGATAACGAGCGGAATCCATGCGCAATCCAAGAGCAATTTTTAGCTGCGGTTTCCAGAGCTAGCGAAGAATACATTTGCATTGAATCGGCGCATTGTGAGGCGATCCTGTTACGTCGTGCGAGGTGCTAAGTGAAATAATGCTCTCCCGCTTCGGCTTTGGGCAAGAAGCTGTGACTGCGAGTGGCAGCGACGCCGAGCTTGCGGCGTTTCTCGCGAAGGAAAAGCAGGAAGCAGACCCGAAAAAGAGGAAAAATGCCCAAAAGCAAAAAAAAAGAGCTGATGAGGACCTACCAAAGCTGTTCATGGAGCTGAAATGGTCCGAGCAGCGGAAGTTGGGGCAGAAAGCACCCGTCTTACGCCAAGTGGAGGGAGACTCGATCAACCAGCGGATTCGACTCTATCGGCGCACGATCTTCTTTCATATCCACTGTACGCTACGTTGCTCACCCTGCTCGAGTGTATTTGTTGTTCGACTGACAGTTGATTTGCTTCTGTGCTCTCGTATTTGTATTGAAGGCAAGATGGAGCATAACGGCTATATCACTTCACGACTGCGGTTGAACAACCAGAACCCGAACGGCAAAGACGTAAGCACCCGGCTCTTGTTGAGATCTTGGCTGTCGACATCTCATTCACTAGATGCGTTCTTGAACAGGAAAAGGGTCGAACAGCGCTGCATTACGCTTGTCGACACGTGCGTACTTGCGTGTAAATGATCGCTTCTGCATGCAGAATCTAACCTTCTTTTTCTGTAGGGTGCGGATAATGCAGTACGAACGCTTCTGCACGAGGAGGCTACGATTGATGACCCGGATGTACGTCCTGCCCTTTGAATATTGAGGTAAACTTTTAGGCTGTATTACTCATCCCACCTCAGCTGGAAATGCGTTGGACTCCGTTGCACTACGCTGTCATGGGAGGGCATGAGTCTATCGCGGGGCGGCTAGTGGACAAGGCACCTGTGCGGCGAATCACAATCAACCGAAAAGATGTACGCTCCCTTGACGATGTTTAATACTACTTGCTGCTCTTATGATTGCTGCTGTGTTGTTGTTTTCGCCAGAAATGCGGTATGACGCCGCTCATGCTGGTGAGTGAGCTGCTATGAACTTCATTTCAATCCAAGATTCCACCCTTTTCTAACTTGCACGCTATGAATACAGGCTTGTGGTGAAGATCATGCCGGCGTGGCAAAGCTGCTGCTTCGCAAGAAGGCCTTCATCGACGAAACGGATGTACGTGCGTATTGATGCAATCTATCTATTATCATGTATGCTTACACAAGCTGTCTCTATGCTCAAAGAACGATGGCTGGAGTGCGCTTCACTATGGTACTTGTCTTTAGTTTTCTGTTCTCTTCACTGGTTGCCCTCCTAACACCGTTTGCTTCCTCCAGCTGCTGCAAATGACGCCGCCCTGGCTGCCGAAGTTCTCGTTCAGTACGACATCAATCTCAAGGCGCGGACGGAATCCACGAACGAGACGGCACTTGAAATGGCCGAGCGCCTTCGCTCACACCTTGTGGCCATTCTCCTGTACGAGGTGACGTACCGGAAGCCTTAGCGTGCCGCGGCACCAGTCAAAATCTATCGGGTTAATCGTCGTTTCAATTCAAGACGTTCTTTATCAGCGATTGCGTGATGATCGGGAGCGCGACGGCGAGAAGGTCGATATCCGGGTCAAGCTTTCGACCGACTGCCTCCAGCACGGCAATGGACACGACAATGGAGGCGTACTTGCCCTCCAGCTTCACTTCGTGGGTACAGCAAAGCTCCATCACTTGGCGTAGTAGCGCTCCAACGTGCACCTTCTTCAGATTGAGCCGCCAACTCAGCGCTTCGTCCACTATTTTCTCCATCCCCCGGCAGAACGACTCGAGATCTTTGCACGTGGCTGGAATAACTTCACCATTTGGCCCCACTCTATTCGCCTTGTTCCTCAACACGATCAGCTCGCCGGCTTTGTATCCGTTGCCTGTAGCTACTGCGTGGAAAAGCTCAACAAAATTACGCAGGTCTTGCTGCTCAAGCTTTGTCACGATACCGGCATCGATCACCACCACGCCAGCGTTCCGAATGGCCTCGGAGCGCGACACGCGAGCGTTCTTGCCACTGCTTTGCTCGTCAAACAGGAGATTTCCAGGGTGAAGATCGCCATGCGCAAAGTTATCCAGGAACACCATCCGAAGGTACGCTTCGAGAACGACCCGCGCTACCGCCTTGCGGCGCGGAGGCTCCATTTGTGAGACGATCTCACTGAAATGCAGCCCGTCTTCGTAGCTCTCCACCAACACATTTTCCGTCGTGTAGTCCATCAAGGGCGTCGGGAAGCGCAGTCCTTTTCGGTTGCGGAAGTGTTCGCTGAAGAGTGCGAGGTTTTCTCCCTCAACGCGCAAGTTGAGCTGCCGCTCCATGAGCGACGCGAACTCCGCGACGCTGTCCTTGCCTCCCAGCCAGACCATCGTGGGAACGAGCTCCAGCATGGCCACAAATCCGTGCAGGAGCTGCAAGTCCAGCGCTACCATTTGCTTCACGTGTGGGTGGATCACCTTGACTGCCACCTCCTCGCCTGTCGCCTTGATACGGCCTCGATACACCTGCGCGATGCAGCCGGAGCCGATGGGGTCGCTCTCAACGTCCAGCGCGTCCCTCCACTGGTCACCGAACGCCATCCTCAGCGCGTCCTTCGTTTGATCCCACGAGTGCATGGGCGCGTGCTCGTGGAAGCGCTCGAACCGGTCGCAGAACGAGGCCGGGAACATGTCGCGACGCGTGCTCGCCCACTGCAGGAACTTCATGACCGTGGGCGACGCGAACTGCGCCAGCCACGCCGCCAGCTCCCACCACTTCTCCCTCAGTGCGGGGAGCAGCGCGCCGGCGGAGAAGGCCAGCGGGGCCGTGAGCGCCAGCGGCAACGCCAGCCCCAACAGCTTGGAGAAGTGCACCGCCACGCGCAGCAGGCGCCTCACCGTCTGCAACAACGACTCACTGTCACTGGTAGCGGATGAAGTGGCTAATACTCGGGGGAAGGTGCGCAGTAGCTGCGCGTTGTGGCGAGCCCAGGCGTCGCGGGCAAGTCGCGCACGAGCGTCGAAGCCCAGTCGGGCGTGCGCCACGATGGCCTGCTGCGGCACCAGACGAGGCCATGTTGAGAGCTGCGACTTGAGTGATGAGCGGAGCACGGGGCGGGTTCCGATGGACGCGCGCGAGACGCGACGCAGAGCCAGCGACGCAGAGCCACCGCGGCGCAGGAACAGGAGCGCCATTATTGCTCCGAAAGGAGCAGTTAATTTAGTGGATGACGTACCTCATTTTGATGTGGACTGAATGTTGCTCCAGTTATGATCACATTCAGCTCACATTGCTGGATTTGCGCTGACGTTGACAAGCATGGCGGCGCTGCCGAACGCCGCCTGTGGCCGCACGCCCGCGTGGCTCGACAACGATGCGCGGCCGGAGCTACAGACGCTGCACGGTTGCGTGCTGCGCATGGTGCTGCTGTGGTTTCTGTTCGGGCTCTGGATCGTGGGGCTTGCGACGTTCATCACGCTGTGGCTGATCGCGGCCTTCTGCGTGTTGCGCTCGGCCTGGAGCGCTCTACAGGTCGGCAGTTGGGAGGCTGCCGAGCCGCTGCCCGCTTTCGTGCAAGTTTATCTGGCTTTGATGGTCATGTACGAGGGTTACCACTTGGTGACGCGTGAGTCGCCGCACTTGTGGCCGCTCATGCGTCGCATGGCGCGCTACGTGTTCCTGCACTACCCATACTTCCGGCTGAACGTGGTCGTGTTCGAGGAGCGGGAGCTGGCCAAGACGGAGGAAAAAGATAGGGAGGTGGAGCCTGAGCAGGAGAAGAACGGGACGGAGGAGAAGCTGGAACCCCACGTGAGTGCGAAGGAGGCGACTGCTGCCGTCGAGGAGAACGACTTGACTCCATTCGTCGAGCCAGATAAGCGCGCACTGTTCTCGTTCCACCCGCACGGTGTGCTGACCTGCGGGTTCTCGATGAATGAGGCCCATCACATGGCCTTCCAGCGTGCGGCGTGCCGCTGGATCTCGGCAGAGAACCTCTTTTACTTCCCGATCATGCGCGACATCTTGAACTGGATGGAGTTTAGCAGCAGCACCAAGGCCAGCATGCAGAGCATCATGCGCACAGGCCAGAACTTGTGTCTGCTGCCAGGCGGCTTCGAGGAGGCCACGCTTTACCAACGAGGCAGACACCGTGCACATCAAGAAGCGCTTCGGCTTCATCAAGTTGGCGTTGCAGAACGGCTACGACATCTACCCGGCGTATACTTTCGGTGAAGAGTACACGTATCACGCATTCCCGTATCTGCAATGGCTGCGTCTGCAGTTAAACAGGTTCCGGATCCCGGGCGCCATCTTCTTCGGTCTGCCGTTCTGCTTCTACCTGCCGCGCCCCGACGTGGACCTCATTACCGTCGTGGGCAAGCCGCTGCGCCTCCCGCACGTCGAGCACCCGAGTCGGGAGCTGGTGAAGGAGTACCACGACAAGTACGTCGAGGCGCTGCAAGATCTGTTCGACGGCTACAAGGGCATCTTCGCCGTGGACCCGGATGCCAAGCTAGAATTGTTCTGAGCCGGCGGAGTAAGAGTATCGTGAAGGGGTGTAACAAAGGAGAAGGCAAAGGCAACTTCAGTTTGTGTGGCTCGTAACCGTTTATGCGACAGGCTTCGGTAACGCTTTTGCGGCTGATATTCATCAATTGAGCAGGGACGACGGCAAATGACTGCGGACACCTCTGGCCTGCGGAACGCCGCCTGTGGGCGCACGCCTGCATGGCCAAATAGCCACGCACAGCCGCACCTGCAGACGCTGCATGGTTTCCTGATGCGGCGCTTGCTGCTGTGGTCTTCCTTCGGGCTCTGGATCTTCGGAATCGGCGCGTACCTCACGATGTGGTTCTACTCGACGTGGTGCGTGGCGTTTTGGGCCTGGACGGCGGTGCAGAGGGGCGGCTGGACACAGGCAACAACGCCGCCGCCAGTGGTTGTGCAAGGGTATCTAGCTTTCACTGCGCTCTATGAGAGCTACCACTACGTCACGCGCGACTCGTTGCATCTGTGGCCTCGCATGCGGCGCCTGGCGCGCTACATCCTGCTGCACTACCCGTACTTCCGTCTGAACGTGACTATTTTCGAGGAGAGAGAGCTCGCCAAGCAGAAGTTGCGTGCCAAGGAGATGCAGGCCAAGGACAGCGACGAGCAGAACAACGCGGAGCACCTGAGCCCGGCGGCTGCGATCAAGGCGGTCGAGGAGAACGACGTCACGCCGTACGTGGAAACGGGCACCAAGAATCTGTTTGCATTCCACCCTCATGGTGTGCTCACCTGCGGTTTCTCCTTCAACGGCGCGTACCACATGGGCTTCGAGCGCTCGGCGTGCCGGTGGCTGTCGGCAGAAAACCTCTTCTGGTTCCCCCTCATCCGCGATATCCTCAATTGGATGGAGTACAGCAGCTGTGCCAAGGCCAACATGCTCAAGTTCATGCGCAGAGACCAGAACGTGAGCATCATCCCGGGCGGCTTCGAGGAGGCGACGCTGTACCGCCGAGGCGAGCACCGCTTGTACCTGAAAAAGCGCTTCGGATTCATCAAGATCGCGCTGCAGCACGGGTATGACGTTCATCCGGTGTACACCTTTGGCGAGGAGTACACGTACCACGCCTTCCCGTATTTGCAGTGGTTCCGCCTGCAGATGAACCGGTTTCATCTTCCTGGCGTTCTGTTCTTTGGCGACGTCCTGTGCTTCTACCTCCCACGCAGCGATGTGGACCTCATTACCGTCGTGGGCAGGCCTCTGCGATTTCCTCGCATCGAAAACCCCACCAAGGAAGACGTACGCAAATATCAGGCGCAGTACATTGAGGCGCTGAGGGAGCTCTTTGACAGCTACAAAGGCGTCTACGCGGTCAACCCTGACGCCACACTGGAGATATTCTGAGGGTCGTGGTGACCTCAACGACACGTACAGACAAGTAACAATGTGTACAGCATTTGTCCTCAGCTATATTGTGTTGCTAGCACTCGTTCGTACAACTTTGTGCTTCATGCAATCATTTCATGCCAACCTTCACTCGCTCGACGCAACGGCAATGTAAAGTACTTGGATAGCTTGCAGCACGAAATTGGCCCTGAATCCAGACTTGACCAGTGAAAATGACTCAAAATGTCATGGATGAAGGTCACGGCTGGTAGTGAAGCACCGAAAATGAACTGTTGAACCCATGACACACACCTGTTTGCTCCACGAGCAGCGTAATGGTGGAAAGATTGACTAGCTCTGCCTCCCCTCAGCTAGCCAGGTGGCTGGTCTCGTCGAGCTCGCCTATGCCGATCGTCTCACTCAACTGGGTTCATCTTTCGTGCCTAGCGTTGCTGGCCAACATCATACTCATTCTTCAATTAGCTCCTGTCCCCGCAAGAATTCCTGCAAGACCGCGTTCGCACCCTCATCCAATCCAATGGGCCAAGTCTGTTCCGGTTCCGGCGTTAGCAAGCACGTGAGTGCTCCGCGCGACCCAGCAGACAAGGAGCTGGACGCGATCCTGATGCGCAAGACCAAGATCGCGGACTTTGATGCCTTCTTCGAGTCGGCTGCTGCCCCACTGAATGAGCTCGTGGAGATCCACAACAGTATCGCTGAGAGCGAGGAGAACCTCAAGTCAGCAGCTGCGGCGCTGCAAGGAGAGACCCAAGTGCGGGTCACTGTGGACCATGCTGGTCGAGTCGCGCTGGTGCTGTGGAAGTTCGACAAGAAAGACCAAGTGCACGTCCTCACGCCGGATGAACGCGACGAAAAGCTCAGCTTCAGTATGGAACTGCGAGAAGCTTTTGACGCCACCAACCACGCCATTGCCGAGCTGAACACAGCGCTCGACAAACCTCCGACGGACGAGCCACGTTGCGAGTATGCTGAAAAGCGTGGTCGGCTGTTTCTGACCAAGCGCGGCCAGTTCGACGAGCTGATTCGTGGCGTGAACGTTGCTCTCTTCACGTTGCGCAAGCTTCTTATGCTTCAGGCGCATGTGACGAGCTTGTCCGAGGCTACAAAACTCCTCCTGACGGAGCTGGCCAAGGTCGAAGACCTGAGTGCGTTGAGTGTCGCCGCTGATGAAAAGGGCAGAATCAAGATCATGAATGGCGACGAGGAAATGAACCTGCGCAAGATGAAAAAGTTGCGGGCACCAGTAGCGCAGCTCCGAGATGCATTGGTGGAGCTACTTGACAACATCGAGACTGCAGTAACTTCCATGCCTGAGCTGGCCGAATCGTCATCCACGTTTATCGAGGAAGCCAAGGCGCTACCAGGTAAAATTCCTGAGGCTGTGTCAAACTCTGGATTGGGTATCACGGAAATGCCCAAGGCAGCAGCCTCCACGACCATCAATGTGAAGGCCCTGAGCAATGGCCCTAAGATTGTTCGAGCCACCAACGTTATGATCCAGTACGCTGGTCGAGAACTGATTCAAGCTGCCGCTATCCCACGTGGGGGTTAAGATGGCGAAGATCAGACGGATCGGAGCACGAACGTAGTGTTGTTCATGTCTGTTCATGTGTGTACTTGTGTTCACATTTCTAGGGGGAAAAAAATAAATGAAAGCAAATGAAAGCAGTACGTTCAGAAGTAGTTCCGATATCCACCGTGCTTCATGAAGCTTGACGATGTCTGCATCTATTTTTTTATGGTCAGCGCACCCTGTGAATTGGTCTGCTGTGTGTCATTTGTCAAGCAGAGCGAGCTGAGCCTGCAAGAGATCAACTTATACTTAGCACGAAGAACCGACTTCGGCCGCGTCATGCATCGATACAGCTAAAGAACACTTGGCCTTGGTTTTCAAAGCTGCTGCAGCCTCTTGGAGTAGTTTTGACGTGTGTATTATGATTGTTCATTACAATAATACTGCTCTGGCTTGCCTTAGACCAGGCAACAATATTCGCGGTGACTTCGTGATCATGAAAACTGTATTTCCTGAGCATTTTTTATCTGCGCAATAGTTGGTCAAGAAGGCACTTGCAAAATATATTGTGTTTTCGAACAATATCTGGTGTGAGGGAAGTCCGTCTGCCATCATGGACCCCGCGGTGGGGTTCGAGTTAGCAGATACCACGAACAACTGCATTCGAGGCTGTTGCAACCTGCAAGCAAAGAGTCTCCTTGGAAAGTAAGCACGGTATGTGGCCACAGCACGCCCGGATACACCGATGGAACTCCTTCACAGCTTATCTCACATCCTGTCTTGACTCCGTTTCTCGATGGCTTCTGCATCACCACTACTTGCTTCACCAATGGTGCCACATACAAAACTCGGAAAAATACGTAAGAACGTGGATCTTGTTTCATTCGACACACTGTCCAGCACTGAAGTCCACCCCCAAAGCAATCATATTATCTTCAGCCATGGCGACATTGGACTTGTCGATTCTCATTTTCTCAATTCTAGTTACATTGCAGCACTGCGGCAGCGAAGCATCTTTTAGATGAAAAACGCCAGATCAACACTCATGCTTGTCCATCGTCTTCAGCAATCCCTTCACGCGGCAGCATCTTCTATAAGCGCGTCACGGCGCACCAGCACGATGACGAAGCTACCAAGAAGTACATGTATCGTAGGCATCCGTGTGCTCACGACCGTCCTCCTCGAAGCGCCTGCACAGCTGAAGCTCACAGAAAGGAAGCGAGAGAGGGAGCGAAGCCTACCTGGCGTCTTAGATGACTCAAAAACGGCAACAACTCGAGCGCGGGCAGGAAACCAGATGCGAACACATTCTCCAACACTTCTTGCGCGAGTGGATAGTTATCCGTCACGCGGACCGGAGCGCTCCCTGCGGCATTGTGGGGCAGGAGATCAATCCATCTTGAAGGCACGCGAGCTTGGATTTGAGAGCGAATCTAGCTCAGCAGAAACGAGTCGTCCGAACAGCAGGCTGCAGTGCAGCTGCATGTGACGGCTGAGAAAAGGCAATCGGGCGGATTGCTTACCGTAGCAAGTTGCCGTTGCCTGCCACGTACGGCTCGACTCGTCTACAGTGTGGCTGAAATTCCAGCCAATGGCAACCCGAAAAAAAGATCGCGCACATCTCCCTTTGGCCGCCGCTGACGTCAGTTTCCAATCTGCCGCATCGAGCACAAGCGACCAACACTCTTTCATCTTCTCTAACCATGAGCAGCGCCGCCTCCAAGTACGTCGACGAGCACCACGGCTTCGGCACCACGGCCATCCACGAGGGCCAGGCGCCCGACGAGCACACGGGCGCTGTGGCCGTGCCTATCACGCTGGCCAGCACCTTCGCGCAGTCGTCTCCAGGCGTCGTGGCCGGCCGCGGCCAGGCCAGCTCGTTCGGCAAGGGCTGGGAGTACTCGCGCACGGGCAACCCGACGCGTGGCGCGCTGGAACGTGCGCTGGCTGCCTGCGAGAAGGGCCGCTTCGCCGTGTGCTACTCGTCGGGCATGGCGGCCACGACGGCCGTGACGCACCTGCTCAAGCACGGCGACCACGTGTTGTGCATCGACGACGTGTACGGCGGTACGCAGCGCTACTTCCGCCAGACAGTGAACCCCACATACGGCATCGACTTCGACTTCACGGACATGGGCGACCTGGCCAAGGTGGAGAAGCTGCTGCGGCCCGGCAAGACCAAACTCATCTGGATCGAGAGCCCCACCAACCCCACGCTCAAGGTCACGGACATCCGCGCCGTGTCTGAGTTCGCCAAGAAGCACGAGCTGCTACTCGTAGTGGACAACACGTTCATGTCGCCGTACTTCCAGAACCCGCTCACGCTTGGTGCCGACATCGTTGTCCACAGTATCACCAAGTACATTAACGGACACAGCGACGTGGTCGGCGGCGTCGTTATTACCAACTCGGAGGACATCAACACGAAGCTGCGCTTCATCCAGAACGGCATTGGCGCCGTCCCCGCCCCGTTCGACTGCTACATGGCGCTGCGTGGCCTCAAGACGCTGCACGTGCGCATGGCTGCCCACGCTAAGAACGCCCAGGCCGTCGCCGAGTACCTGGAGGCGCACCCGAACGTCGAGAAGGTGTGCTACCCGGGACTCAAGTCGCACCCGCAGCACGAGATCGCCAAGAAGCAGACCTCGGGCTTCGGTGGCATGGTCACCTTCTACGTGCGTGGCGGCCTCGAGAAGGCCCGCGCCTTCCTTGAGAACCTCGAGGTGTTCACGCTGGCCGAGAGTCTTGGAGCCGTCGAGTCGCTGGCCGAGTCGCCTGCGATCATGACCCACGCGTCCGTGCCCGCTGAGGTGCGCAAGGAGATCGGCATCTCGGACAGCCTCATCCGTCTCTCTGTCGGCATCGAGGGCCTGCCCGACATCATCGCTGACCTGGAGCGCGCCCTCGCTGCGGAGCCCAAGGCCTCCTCGTAGATTTGATAGACTGAATTGATCGCTGCTTGACTAACGCACCACTATCCAATATACGCATATATACGACTTGGAAACTTGATAGGAAACACGATAATTAACTTCCTACGCATCGATGGTGCCGATCTTGACGCGAATCGGCACCCCCAGCATCCGTTCGCTCGCCTGCACCCGCAGTTCGGCTTGGCTTAAGACTAATTCGATCTCGTCGGCTACGGTTCGCGCTGTCTCGCTGATGCGGATGTCTTCCTGTTGGGCAGCGCGTTTGAGCCAGTAGAGTGCCTGCGAGTAGTCCACTGCGGAACCCTGGCCATGGACGTGCATCTGTCCTAGAGCGTACATGGCTTGCGCACTGCCAAGGTCGACAGCTTGCTGGAAATATTCGCTCGCATGCTCGAAGCTTTGGTCAACACCTCGCCCTTGGAGATGCAGCAGACCTAGGTAGTAAGCAGCTTCATGCACTTGCTGCTCGTGCGCTTGTCGGTACAGTTCAGCAGCCTTTTCGAAGTCCTGAGCTACACCACGACCGTACTCGTGCATGACGCCAAGGCGAAACCTCGCATGAGCACTTCCCGAGCTCGCAGCATCCTGCAGAAGCTCCACAGCACGATCCACATCTTCGTTGACGCCACGTCCTTCATTGTACATCCTGCAGCACAAACCCGTCAGGTTTTCCCGTTCTCGAGTTGCAAAAGGAAGGCCTGGAGATACTTACGCTGCTAGCATCCATTTCGCATCAGTGTGGCCCCGTGCGGCACTTTTGGCGAGCCATGAGGCGCTCAGGCTATCACTGCGCGGAACTCCCTCCCCTCGTCCGTAAAGTACGCCAAGGGCGAACTCAGCATCTTGGTGGCCACGCTGCGCTGCCCTTCCTAACAAAGTTACTGTAGTAGCTAGGTTCTGATCTACGCCGTGGCCGTAGAACTTCATCATCGCCAAGAGGTAGAGCGACTCGGGCTGCTCCTGTTGAACACCGTGCAAAATTGTCTGCATGGAGCCTTCGTCGATAGGGGAGCTCCGCGGAGTCGCGACCCCCTTCAGGTCGTCTCGAACAAGCGAGACGCTGGTACAATAGAAGACCTGCGCACTAGCAGCGAGCACCAGCAGCACCAGTGCTGGTCTCAGCTCCATATTCAGTGACACCCGATCCAAGAATTCCACGTGTGACGGTTCGAGACTGGAAGGTGCGATGGCAGAAGCTCGCCGCGACGATCCATACAAAGCAGTCTTTGTCGAAGACTCTTTGACTGATGCGGGGACGGCTCCACGAGTCTGAGCGATCAGCAGTGGTGGGTGGTTGAGGCCATTGGTCTACTATTACGGTGAGTGGAAGGCTAGCACGTACCACAGGATGCAGTTTCTCGATCTGCTGGTGGATACAAATTTCTTGAACGACGAACGGCCGAGCGATTTGAGCGAGAGGTGAGCAAAATGACTATCTTCACACTGTCCCCATGAGAACAACCAAGTAATCTGTTAATACCCAGCACGCATCGCAGCCTCACTGTTTCGAGCTCTTTCAACGCGATCTCTGCAACTGGGTGGATGCTCTTGACAGCTTGCACGTTGATGGCATCATAGATGAGCTCAAGAAAAAAGCACGTCTGGTAACTTTGAGGCACACGACGGATCAAAACTACTTCGAAGTAACACAAGAAACTTGTTGTAGACGCAGTTTCTTCGCCAAGTGGTCAATGCGCGCAGCGTGAACCGGATCCCATTGATGCCAGCTTCTTGAAACCGGTCATGAAACAAGCAGAAGCCCTCAGAAAAGCTGGGATTGAAGAAATCACTGGCGTTCAAATGGATGGAGTCTGAACTTGTCGGGTCTACAGATGAGTTCAAAAAAGCTGGAGTGCGGTTGCCTCTGGGAGTTCCAACAGGCAAACGCTCGATATCAATTTCGACTGCATCAATGTAACGAAAGCACCGACCGAGTCTTGAAGGAGACTTTCTATCCCGTGCTTCAACAGTTTTGCGAGGTACAGCCATGCTTTCTTCCCGAAAGCAGGGTGATGGTGGTGATGAAGATGCTAACGACCCAGAGCTGAGCGGTGATGAATCATCACCGCTGATGATACGACGCCATAGTGCCAGTGAGGAAGCTCTTCTCTGGTTGGCTAACTTGGTGTCAGCTTATCGGCAGTTGTGGCTGAGTCTGTATGCTCAGCAATACCTTGGGAGCGAAGTTGTGTGTGGGACGAAGCAAGACACATTGACCCTGGACGATGAAGTCACGACCTGACATTACTTTGAATTCATGCAGGTACTGGACGAATAACGTAAGTGGTTAGTATATCGACGTGGCTGACAATTTTTTGTGCGCGTGGTTATTGCGTTTAGACCAGAAATCTGTCGGAAGTGCTCCAGGATGACGGCGTGCTTTGTGAGACATCAGCGCTCTTCAAGCTGTACGCTCGAGAGCTTCTCCATGCAATAATCGACTTATTGGAGCAGACGTCACACCATCTTAACTCTGTACGATCTTGTAACAGTTCAACGCATCTTGATGGCGGTTTGATGTGAATCTGGTGTTGCATTGTGCTAGCGCCTTCTTCCTGCTCAGTACCTCGGGTATCGCGACAGCAAATTTGTGTTCAGGTATCGCATTGACTGCAAGCTCCAGTCCAAACTACCAAAAGAGTTTGTAGTCTGCATCTCATGCGGCAACACGTTTGCGACCGTGCTTGCGGGCGTCGGCCTCTTTCGTGAGCTGTGACCTGTCAGATTTCGAGAAGCGATGTGCTTGTGTGCCAGTGAGTCATGATGATGTAAATGCCCAAACTTGTTTCTGATGTGTGGCGTTGTGCTTTCACGCAGAATCTACAGGCGACTGTATCTTTTTTTCCGTGTAGATACGCAGTCAGTCCTTTCACGCTGTCAGTGACAGTTTGGCCAGATAATTTCCGCTTCCACCAGAGCAAAGCTCAGGTCTGTCGCCGATTGCGGCAGTGCTGTCCTCTGAACTTCTTGTTTGCGGTACCGTATGTCCTTATCAGCACGTGCGCCGCTAAAGTTGAAGATGCGTCTGTGAATTCTCATCGAGTATCAACTCGAATGCTACTGTACTACATCACTATGACTACTTCCAGCCCCTATCTAAGTCCGAGAGCGTGAGCTGCTGGACCATTAACCAGTGACGGACAATATGCACTCGACATCTAAAACTAAAAAAAATGTCGATTCGCACAGGTCGATCGCGCATGGTATATTTTTTTGCCTTGCAAAATTTGAAGGTTTATTGAAGTTGGAGTAAGAGTGTTGAAGTACTCTTGGACGCTGTCCTGATGCCATGACGGACGAGCGTCAGGAGCAGGGAGAAGACAGGCACGCAGCTGTCACAGCGTTGGCGTGCGACGGTTGAAGATCGCCATAGGGCGAAAGATACCAGCAGGAGAGCAGACTTAGCTGCCACCGACTCGGCAGGCCAAGGACAAGCGGAGAGGCGACATAGGATACATAATGTGCGGCTGCGAGCGGATGCGAGCAGTCGCCGGCGGCCCCGGTAAGGGAGCGCCCGAGTAGATAGCGACAGATCTAGATTAGCGCCGCAGCACACAAGTGGCCGCTAACGGAGAACAATACACAACCAAGCGCAGTCGAAGAGCGTCAGCGTTGCCGGAGTGCCCCAGAGTGTGAGGAAGACGGGTAGATTAGCCCCGTAAGGCCGCGGTATTGCAGCCCGCACGGGACGAGAAGTAGAGCCAAAGCGAGGGTCCCAGCCCCCGGTAGTTTAGCCCCCGGCCCCTCGTCTCAAGGCCTGGCATCAGATCTCTGGACTCAGGCAATCGCAGCAGCGATAGCTCCGCTCTCGTACGATACTAGGACCGCAGCCGTAAGTCGCCTGTATCTTTGTGTGTGTAGCTAGGGTAGCGTAGTGGCGACGAGCGGTTGTAGCCATCAGACACCGTCCCCGATCAGGGACAAGACTGACGAGGACTACGGGAGCAGCAGCAACACTGACGAGCAACTCAACGACCCTGCAGCTGACGAAGCAAGAAGAGGAAGAAGCCGACGAGCATACAACCTGCTTACTTGGTGGTCATACAGGGGCCTATCAACCGAGGGACGCCCGCCGCGGTATTGAGATCCCAACGAGACTAGGCTCCAGCGGCACGGACCTGAGCCGCTAGAGGAGGAAGAGGAAGCGAGAGGAAGAGGAAACGAGAGAGGAAGAAAGAGGAGGAACGAGACGTGTATTGAGCTAGCAACAGCAGCCGCAGATGACGACACGAGGAGAGAGGGCTGCACGGCGGTCCAACACGCCAGTGGCCTCCACGCCAACGAGAAGAGCAACAAGATCGAAGACGACGCCGCGGTCGCGAACGCGACTCCGGCTGGACAGCGGCGACAACAACGGTGGCCACGCCGACGTCGACGTCACCAGCAACGTGACGATCGCGGCAGCCGACGATGAGGACAGTGATGACGCTGACAGCGGCAGCCGCGGACGACGCAACGTGGGAGGAGGCAGCGGCCGCGTTGGTGGTCGCGATGACGAGGAAGAAGAAGAACGAGATGACAGCCGGTCCAGCGAAGCCACACCAGCACGAAGGCACTCGAGAACGACAAGTGGAAATCAGGGCGAGTCGGACGACGACTTGGAGTCGATGGGTTGGTGGGACGCGCTCACACCCGGCCAGCAGAGGGCGATGATGCGTCGATTCCTCGTGCAGCCGCCGGTGCCCACGCCCGCAACAGCAGCCCAACCGCCGATCGTGATCCAGGCACCGCCGATAGAGTCCCAGCGTCGTCAGAGGATGAAGTCGCTGAAGATCGATGACTTCAGGGGCCAGAGCGGGGAATCCGTCGAGGCTTGGCTCGCGACGATCCCACAGGAGGTCGAACGGCAGGCAAGCTTGGGAGGAGATACGTGGACGGCGGCGGAGCTGTTCTACGGCGCCACCGCGCACTTGAAGGACGCCGCGGGCCAGTGGATGATCAGTCTCCGCGAGACCCTGCGCCCAGAGGACAAGACGCTGGATTTCTTGGTCCGGACGATGAGGAAGAAGTACGGACGCCGTGACACCCTGCTCGACACCCATCAACGCCTGTTGGCCCGCGTGCAGCAGCCCGGAGAGCGCTTGAGCGACTATGCAGCCAGCCTGCGGAACATCGGCTTCGGCAGACGCGTCCCAGCAGAAACGTACGTACAAGCATTCATTAGAGGCATCAACAGCACGACAACAGCCACGCAAGTGCGTACCTACGAACCGCAGACGCTGGACGAAGCAGTGCAGTTTGCCGAGGACAAGTGCGGCGAGTACGGCGAAGGGTTCAAGGTGACGGACTGGCGGGTGGCCAAGCGGCGCTACCGCGATGACGACCGCAACATCGACGAAGAAGACGAAGCACCAACGACGAAGCGCAAATCGCGCACTGACGAAGCCGCCGGACCCGTCGACTGGAAGAAGCTGGGTCTAGGGTTCGGTGGAGAGGAGCAGCCGAAGTTCGACACGGAGGGCAAGCCGGTCGATGGATTGGCCAAAACAGCAAAGCAAGACCCTATCTCATTGGCTGCCCTGCAGGCGATGATTTACTTCTCTGGATTGCAGGACGTGAAGCCAGCAGCCACCAGCAAGCCGAAGACGTCGCGCGCGTTGGAGGTGAAAGCAGAGGGCAATCAGGATGAGGTTGCTCAGGAGCAGGCGGCCGAGCAGACTGCGTACGGCGGCGGGTGGCAGAATCGAGGAGGCGGCAGAGGTGGTGGCCGTGGCCGTGGTGCCGGACCAGGTCGCGGAGGTGGCAGATCAGGACGAGGTCTGGAGAACTACGGGCCCAACGTCGACAGGCCCTCCATCATGCAGAGGAAGCGCGAAACAAACTGTAACTACTGTGGCAAGCCAGGACACTGGTGGCTAGAGTGTCGCGCGCGGATAGCGAACGCGGCTCCCGAGGTACAGCAGCAAGCCGCAGCCGGCGGTAACGCAGGAACAGATCAGCCGGCAGCGACAGCCAACGCGTCGGCGGGAAACCAGAGCGGACAGTAGAGGCGGGGGCTTTGCTGTCTGGAAGTGATGCATGCCCCAGAACCGAAGGCGCCGACAGCGCACTGAGGAACCGACAAGATGGAGAAGAGCAAGTGCCAGCGGGGCAGAAGCGCGCTCCGACCCGAGGGACGAGTGCCGGCACCAGCACGACCGGTGCACAGAACAAGGGGAAGAGTGGCGGCGGAGGCGGCGAGGCACGAAGGAAGATGCTGGGCAAGAGAAGGCGGAGCCCACCGGAGGAGGAGGAAGAGAGCAAGCTCAGTGCGGCAACGGCGACTGCCGGCACGGAGGTGGAAGGAGAGAGCGGAAAGCAACTGCGGAGAGAGGAAGACGACGACGATCCGGCCGAGTCAACTGCGGCTGTGGCAGGAGATTCGGTGGCGGCGACGTCCACTAGCGAGACCTCAGCAAGCACGGCGATGCCGGAGACGAACGGAGGAACGAGAAGCCCCGGCAGTATCGTCAAGCTGACGCTGAAGCGACAAGAGGCAGCCATGTTTCTCAGCGGTGGCCAGACGACGGCTGCCCGGCGTCGCAAGCGACGATCGGAAGCAGCTATCGCTGCGTTGAACGGGATCCTGACGAGGGATTTCCGAGAGCGCAGAGAAGAGAGAGCCAAGGTCCTACGAGTTGCTGTGCAGCAAGCCCGAGACCGGCTGCAGCGGAAAGGTGGACTTGAGAGCCGCCGTGACCATGTGCAAGGATTGCGAGCAGTGGCCGTAGCCGCGAAGAAGCGGGTGACATTGGTGCCGCCACACCAGGAGATCCCAGAGGACATCGATGATCAGGAGGTGGCAAGAAGCAAGGGGAAGAGCGCTGTCGACCAGAGCATGAAAGACATGGCCGACGAGGAGTGGCTGGAGTGCGTGCGCCGCTTCGAGGAAAAGTGCCCGGGCGAGCTGTACGAAGAGGGAACGCTGGCTGACATGCGTGCCGCCCGAAGGCAGGCCCTCAAGGCCGTGAAAGCGTTCAAGATGGCGCGACGAACGCACCGACTGCAAGAGAAGCGCAGGCAAGCGGAGCAACTGCGGCAGAGAGAGCTGCGGAACAACGTCGGGTCACCGAGGAAGACGCAGAAGCCGCCACGCAAGTATGAGTACGTGCAGAAGGGCAACTACGGAGACGTGGAGCTCGCCACAGACGACGAAGGACGAACGCAACGCGTAGCGCAGCTGCGAGCGGCAGGTGCTGGCAGCCCGAGCTGTCTTCCCACCGCGTTGTTAGCTCTCACGAGACGCCACACACAGGAGGTGCGCCTCGACAGCTGTGCGCAGTTCAGCGTGGCGGGTAGTGACCTGCGCAACTACGGGCGCTGCGTGTCCCGGGATGCTCCTGTGGACATTGTGGAAGGATTCGGAGGCGGACGGATGCGAGTGTTGGGGGTCTGGAGATTCACCGGTACCACGCAGTACCAGCAGCGGATCACTGTCGACGCACTATTGGTAGATGGCCAGGGCGACGAGTTCCTGGTTGGAGAGGACTGGATGGTGAGCAAGCAAGTAAAGATGGACTTCGCGACGAGAGAGCTGAAGTTCAGGGAAGCTGACGGGCGCAAGGTGATCCTTCCCTTCACCTGTCACGGAGTGACGTCGCTGCAACGAGACGGCGAGGAGCGCAGAGCAGTTGTACGGCTGGCCAAGACCGCCAAGCTGCGAACCAACACACAGAGCCTGATACGCGTGCACGTGGACGCTGACGACGGCACCACTGGTGTGTTCGTGCCCAAGCCGACCAGCAAGCGACACTTGATCATCGCCCCGACGGTGGACACCGTGCGAGACGGCCAAGTGAGAGTTTCTGTGCTGAACCTGGAAGGACGGAGAGAGAAGCTCCCCGCACGAGAAGCTCTCGGAACGTGGATCCCGACGGACGAGACGATGGGGATTCTCTCCCTGAACGGCGAACTTGAGCGCAGCCGCGTAGCAAAGTGGGTGGCGACGCTGAAGGACGAGAACATGCCCCCGCTGGAGAACGAAGATAGCCTCGACATTGGCGAGATGGACCCGTCAGACCGAGACTTAGTGGTGGCGCTGCTGCGGAACTACAAGGAGATAGTGGAGAAAAAGAAGGGCTGTCCCCCGCTGGCCAAGACGAACGTGAATCACCATATCAATACCGGAGACGCCGCGCCCATCATGTTGCGCCGACGACGCCACGCCGTGACGGAGAACGAGGTGATCGACAATGAGGTGGACGACATGCTCGGCAACGACGTGATTGAGAAGGGCGAGGGTGCATGGGGTTTCCCGGTGGTCATGGTCAAGAAGAAGGATGGCAGCGTGCGCTTCTGCATCGATTACCGCGCGCTCAACGCGGTCACCGCCAAGGACGTGTACCCGTTGCCCCGTGTAGACGAGACACTCGAGGCACTGCACGGATCGCGGAGATACACGAGCCTGGATCTACATGCTGGATATTGGCAGCTGGGAGTAGCGCCCGAAGACCGGCCGAAGACCGCGTTCACCACGCGCCGAGGGCTCTTTCAATTCAAGCGCATGCCGTTCGGCTTGTGTAATGCGCCGAGTACCTTCCAGAGGCTTATGGATTGCGTACTGCGAGGGCTCACCTGGGTGTGCTGCCTAGTATACCTGGATGATGTGATCATCTTTACAAAGGGATCGGTGGCCGAGCACGTTGTAGAACTGGCAGCAGTGCTGGAGAGGCTGTCACAAGCTGGGTTGAGCCTGAAGGCGGCGAAGTGTTCCTTCGCGGCGACGCAGATGGAATACTTGGGACACAACCTGACGCAGGAGGGCATCCGCCCCACCGCCCGATTGGTGAAGGCGATCGTGGACTTCCCGACACCCACGGACGACGTGCAGGTGCGGAGGTTCGTGGCTTTAGCTGGCTATTACCGTCGATTCGTTCCTGAATTCGGTGCAAAGATGGCGCCGCTCACTAATCTACTGAGAAAGGGGAGCGAATGGACCTGGGGAGCAGCCCAAGAAGAGGCCTTCACCTGGGCGAAGGCATGGCTGAGCACGAAGCCCGTGCTGATCTACCCGGACTACAGCCGGCCGTTCACGCTGACGACCGACGCATCGAAGGCAGGCCTAGGAGCAGTGTTATCGCAGGACCAGGGGGGTGGCGACCAGCCGGTGGCGTACGCCTCCAAGGTCAACAGCAGCACGGTGGCCAACTACAGCATCTCCGAGCTGGAGTGCTTGGCGGTTGTGTGGGCCGTGAGGCTCTTCCGGCCTCACTTGTACGGAAGACGGTTCACCATAGTGACCGACCACATTGCCCTCAAATGGCTGATGACGACGAAGGAACCAGCGGGACGCCTGCATCGATGGGCGCTCACGTTGCAAGAATATGACTTTGATATCCAGTACCGGCCCGGAAGAGAGAACCACGTGGCCGATGCGCTCTCCCGAGGACCAGTAGCTGAGTCCGCGGCAGCTGAGGCAAAAACTGAGGACGACGAGGAGGAGCCAGCGATTGGGAGAGAAGTACAGATGCCGGCAGCCTCAGCGAGGAAGGAAGCGCGAGTGGCGGGCCACATCACGCTCCAAGAACTGATAGCGACGGCGGAAGTAGAGCCGCCCGAACCAGCGAGGGTGGAGACAGTGCAAGCAGCCCCACTCACAGACAGCCCCGCGAGGACAGCCGAGGGCCACACGGTGACGAGCGACGAGGTGGAAGTTGAGCTGTACAAGTTGGAAGCAGAACTGAGCCGCGAGGCGATAGTGCGACGCGTGGATAATGCTGAGCTGGGCGTGGTGCAGTTCACTGACGAGGACATAAAGAGAGAGCAGGGCAAGTCAGCTATGGTGCAGGAGCTGCGGAAGCAAGGCTCTTACCGAGGACGTCGGATACTTGATGGCGGCGACGGACTCGTGCACGCCGAGATTGCGCCAGGGCAAACCCGGATACTGCTGCCAGCTGTATACTGGGCGTTGGCCTTCAAGGAAGCTCATGACAGCATCTGGGCCGGACACCTGCGGGGACCGCAGACGAACGAGAGGCTGCGCCGACTATACTGGTGGCCGCACATGGCGACGGCCGTGAACAACTGGTTGTCTGCATGCCAGGACTGCGGGTCGAGGAAGGCGCGTCCAACGGCAGTGGTTCCGCCGCTCCGTAGCGTGCGCACGGGGGACGTCGGCGACCGCTGGGCGATTGACGTCGCCGGTCCTTTGCCGGTGACAGCTAGTGGGAAGCGATATGTGATCGCAGCGGTAGAATACTCGACGCGCTACGCCGTAGCAGAAGCAGTCACCGAGCACACAGCGAAGTCAATCGCACGTTTCCTGATGGACCGAGTGGTGCTGGTCTTCGGACCCATGCGCGAGATCATGATGGACGGCGCGATGGAGTTTGGCAGCCAGGCAACGGCCGAGTTGCTACAGCTGATGCAGACCAAGCAGTCGACTCCCGTGCCGTACCGGCCGAATCTTTTGGGGCTAGTGGAGAGGTTCCACCGGACGTGGAAGGACATCGTGAGTCTCTATGTCAGTGAAGGACAAGATGACTGGGATGATTTTGTGCCTAGTGCACTGTATGCCTACAATTCGGCACGGCATGCCACGCATGGCTATCAACCGAACGAGCTCATGATGGGAAGAAAGCTCCGCACGCCCGCCGAGTTGCTGCGCAGAAGCCGATTGACGCACCCACACCAGACGCTCAATGAGTACCATGAGGTGCTGATAGAAGACTTGCGGAAGGCGCGAGAGCTGGCAGCGCTGGCCCTGCAAAAGGAGCAGGCCAGGCAGGCCATCTACTACAACCAGAGGAAGGAGCGGAACGGCAGGAAGTTCCAGATGCATCAGCTGGTATGGGTCTACCGGCCCGCGAGGGGCCCGGGTATCACTAAGTTTGGACATCGATGGCGAGGACCCGCGCAGATTGTGGAAGCGGCTGGCTACGACAACTACTTGGTGAAGATGCTGGAGTCGGGGAAGGAATTGGTGACGCATTGCTCTTTCCTTCTCTCGTACTATTACCCGACGAACTTGCTGGAGGAGATGGCGCGAGACATTGCACATAACCTCCGTGAGGAAGCCATTGCAGCAGCTGACATGGATCCGGATGAGGAAGGAGGAGAATCGCCCGAGATGGTCGAGCACGCGCAAGCCGAGAATAGCGCGACGCCAGCCGAAGATAGCGCAGTTCGGGCCGAGGACGGCACGACGGCTCCGCCAACAGCAGGCGGTGGCACAACCCAAGTCGAGACGAGAGGCACAGGAGGAGGAGCAGACGCACCAGCGAGACAAGATGCCGTGCAAGCCGCCGACGGAGAACAACCAGGCCGTACCGAGCGAGCCCAAGGACCTGGGCCCGAGCAGCCACTCGCAGCCCCCGAAGAGCGGACGAGAGTCGCCGAAGCCGAGCAGCAGCGCAGCAGCAGAGGGAAGCGCGCAGCCCCAGAGCAACCGCGAGAACATGCAGACGGCGTGGCAGGCAGAAACGATGATGAGCATCCCCGTCAGCAGAGACGCAAGCGTGCGCGTGTTGCCGCGCCCGCGACAGGAGCCGACAGCATTGCCAGTAGAACAAGGGCCCGGGCGAGACGAGCTCCGTACCCCAGCAACCGTGACGACAGCGGCGGAGGAGCCGCAGTTACTGAGCCAGGCAGTGCCCCAGCAGACGCAGCCAGCAGAGAGCCAACACGAGACGACACCAGCAGCATCGCGGGCACGACCACGACGCAGCTACCAGAGAATGGCAGCGCCAGAACAGTCACGCAGGAAGCAGATACCCAGCCGGAGCAGCAGCAAGGACGATCACCGGCCCATGAAGAAGATGAAGAGCCGCGAATCTACGTCTTCGCCGGACAGGGTAGACGTGGAGCAGACAGCCTGGTCTCAAAGCGACCCCGACTTGCAAGGCTACAGCAAGGAGAAGTCGTGCGAGAAAGGAGAAGACGACGGTATCGAACTCGAACCGGTCGTTATGTTTTGGAGTTCGAGGTGGAACGCATGGGTGATCGACCTGACGGGTCCGCCTCAGAGAAGCTCTGGATCAATCAAGCAGACTACGAGGAGCTATGGCGCAGCGGACAAATGCGGAACAGCATCGCAGCCGACGACGACGACAGCAGAGACGAGAACCAGCGCAGCAGCAGCGACGAGCTTGACAATACAACCCTAGCAACGAGGCGTGTGGTTGTGCAGCGAGACCCACAGTAGCGAGCACAAGGACGAGTACGACAGCAGGAGCAGATGATCAAGCGGAGAGCAGAGGCAGCGACAAGGACCGGAACGGCATGGCGGGGATGACAGCAGCGAGCAGCGGAGCGGACGATCAAGGCGAAGTGCAGCAACAGCCGAATCGAGGACGATTCGGGGCAGGGGAAGAGAGTAAGAGTGTTGAAGTACTCTTGGACGCTGTCCTGATGCCATGACGGACGAGCGTCAGGAGCAGGGAGAAGACAG